>JAODAI010203851.1:0-10551 GCA_027575025.1 Scotoplanes globosa | reverse complement strand
GTTGGAGAGTCGGTGGTATGGTGCTAGTTCGTCTTGTTAATGTAATTCTTGAAGTGCTGAAGCTTTCCAGCGGCAACTCCAGACTCATCGAGTTCGTTCCGGTCTTTTACTGTTCTTGGGAAAAAGAGTTGCGGAATTGCTCCATCTTGCATCGATAGAGTTCTAATTGTTTTGAGTATTTGTGTCTTGATGGTCTGTTTCGAAAGGTGATGTAGGGTTCGGCAGGAATAGCCACAATATTGTTTATGATTTTGTATAATAAAATTATTAATAATAATAATAATCATAATACTATTTATATAGCGCCTTTCCTGCTTAAGACCAGGAGGTCACAGCTCAAACCGCTTTACATGGTAAATATTTTACATATATATAAATACAGGTGTGGTTCACTAAAATATGCATTAAGAATAGTGTAATGAAAATAGATGAGTTTTAGGTAACCTTTTGAAATGTGTTAATGTATCACACGATTTGACACTCTCTGGCAATTGATTCCGATGTGTTGCAGATGCAAAAGCAAAACATTTACTTCCATAACATATATTATTCGAATGCGGTTGTACTAAGTTATCTTTATGACATCTGCCACCGACATTGAAGTTGTAAAAACATCACTATTTAGTCAAAAGTGGGGGTTTTGTTTTAACGGAGACGACACAGCATGAATGAGGGTATTGGATATAAGTTTAACAGAGGTCGATTTTCATGTGTTGCAATTAGTGATTGGAATGATTTACCTATGGAATGCACGAATGCCAAATCTTTATTCTGTTTTAAAATGTTTGCTCAATAATGCATTCCTTTTTATGAAATGTATCTGTATCTATGATATGTATTGTACTATGTTTGCTATGGTTAAAGTTATGATTAATGGATTGGATTTATCTTTATTATTTTATCATATTGATTTCATTAATGCAATGGAATTTATAACTTACACTTTTAACATGGGCCTCTGGAACGGTTACCTTAACAATTCTAACCGAGTTACCCAGTTAACGTGTTATTATTACTATTAGAGTCAAAATCGATATTTTGTTTTCTAGGTTACTATTTTTTTAATGGAGTTGGCTATATTGTATAGAGATCTATTTTGGAAGAACATTTGGGCCTATGTATTGAAAGGGAATTGTAATTTGCCGACTGATAACTAATTTGCCGACTAGGTCGACTATTTAATTTTCCATGGTTTGTTCCACCTCAACCTCACCCCACAGCTACGTCCCTGATCGTTTGATAATCCCCCCCTCCGTCGGGGAAAACATAAATCCATCAGAGTATTTATGTTACGTTGTACTGTTATTTGGTGTACCGTGGTTTAGGCCCGGGGTACGTCGTCCCCCACCATCGGGTAACTATTGGTGCCGCCGTTTTCCGACTGGTACATAGGTACAGGAACGATTACACCGGAACCCCTTTTGAAAACAACTGTCCACCTTGTATGTTCTCACTTAGGTCGTATTTTATTATTTTTAAACATTTAGAGGATATTTGGGCCAGGTAGACCTATGTTTCTTTCACTTATATTTATGTGAGCATCTTCCAGACTAAAATGTATCTTACCGATCTTTCAAATTGACCTGTTTGGAGGATTTTTGCATATCTTTCTTAGTTACCATTAATTAATAACCTGTATAATGTATCCTGCACCCATCATTCTCCCGCACTGTCTGGTACTTTCCTTAACCTCCAATTTCCTTTTCCCGCCAATCTATATTTTTGCCGCGTTAACAGATTTTATGCACGTTCAAGCACAAAACCCGACGGAGACAACATAACACAAAAGCAAGGAACAACATAATTATTAACGCTCGATTAGGCGCACAACGAGTGTGACGACTACTACTGTATTTCGAGGGGCGCATTTAGATAAGCACGACAACCAATCACAAGCGTTCTTTACTATCAAGACTCTGAAACATCCTCTGTCAGTATTAGTGTATACTGGTACGCCGTCTCGGTATCCTCCTCGGGTTTCGTTAATTATATTCTAATTTTAACGATTGTATAGTGATGCTCTGTCGTCTCCATAGCGATCAGAAGCTAGTGACTTGCTCTTTCGATTCAATATCTAGCGGCATATCTGATAGGCCTATATAAATGTATATTTATGTCGTGTATTGTATACCAGTAATCATAGACGCTTTTCGAATCGCCGTCGCCAGGTCGGAGCCGCTGCTTCGTGTTGTTAAAGTTACCTACATTTACATGAATAAGTAGGAGAGGGTAGCGTTTAGATATAGAAACGGATGCAGTTGACTAATTTGTGACTCGGCATATATAATGCCTATGTAAAACGCCGACACAAAGTTTTGTCATAAATACTGAGCGATTAGTACTAGTAGGCATACTATTGCTAGCAAATGTCATATAGATTGGATGTGTATATTCGTTGACGACATATAAATAATGATACAAATAAGACAATCATTTGTAAAGCACATCAGTTCAATATTTTGGATGAACGAGATAATTTGAAATTGATTGCAAGCTTATTGGCCGATACAAAATCTTAACATTTCCCGTCCATAATTTGTCTTCGAATTTGATGTCGTATCCAGTATAATAGGAAGTCATTGCCAAGTGACAATGCCTGGGATAATCATTCTGTCCTTCTACATGTAATATTATTACTAGAAATTTGGGTCTGCGTTTCCCACGTTATTGTCATCACGTGACCTACTTGTTATTACGCACTTCGCAACTTCGCACGCGATGTTTACAAAGTCAAATTACTAGTTTGCCCAAGCATTCACTTCAGGCTTATACCAGTGCACTACATATATAGGCTTATATATGTATATATATATATATATATATATATATTATCATAGATCCGACCAACATCGACCTTAGGACAACATTTTTGTGTTGACCTAAAGTTTGAGCGTATTTTTAATATAATTATGGCACTCACAGGCTTCCTAATACGCACTATGCGTTGAAGTAATGTGGTCTATTATTAATAAACGGCCCAACAATCTCTATAAATACTTGTGTTAGGAAATATTCGGGTCGACATATATAGTATTATCATAGAGTTATATGTTGCAATGAAGTTATATTGCCTGTACTTAGGACAACATATAATCTGTCTTAATACACACATGAGAGCCATATCTTAAAAGAAAAGTTGTAGCGAACTGTTGGGAACTATAAATGCATTAAGTTAAGATGCATCTGTGTTTTAATTGAGTAACCTATAATTGCTAATTAAGAATTAAAGCGACATGTACATATGTCGATCAAAAGTCAATGTCGACATGACTTTAGTCTATTTTATGTTGTGTCGACTCAAGGTCGGATCCAGTGTTGTGTACTGTATGTTTATATATATATATATATATATACATATACATATACATTTATGAAATATTGAGTGGACTGGACTCTTAATTGCAGAAATGTAATGTAACTATGACAAATTATCGAACGACAAACGAATATAATGAGTGCTTTGATAGCTATTGTCAAATTTTCCATATCTTGGATTTTAATTACTGTTCAGATATTTAGGACAAGCATGGCAGTGGAGTTGACGATACAAACGATATTATTTTTTACCGTAGTGTTCCAAAAGTGAGGCGTATTGATATTCAAACACATTGTAATTGACTCGAATGCATATGAAATATCATAGGGCCTATATGTGTACATAATTACACACTGCAATACTGAAAGATGATGTAATAAATCGATGAAACATTCTTAAATGAAGCAAGTTCTGTGAGTGCCTGGAGAAATCGGCGGGGCAAAATGTTAACATTGCTAATTAAATGTGATAAAACAGAGTGACCAACTGGAATTGGTGTATCCGAGTGGTCATTGTTAGTAACTCCTAAATTAGCCATGACTTCCGGGTTGGGTATTACTGATGTGCGCATGCATACATTTTGACCACATACAAATAAACAAAATATTTTGCATTGCACTCACTCATTCCTACTCTATACCAACAAAAATCCGGCCACCCCTTTGCGCACCATCTTTATATAGTCGGGCAGTGCATATGGGTTTCCATGCAAGAGCAATCACAGTATTCCCATGTGAACGACTTTCTCCCATTCAATATAGCCACATTTGATTTCAAATTGATGAATTGGATGACCACCCCCGACTTGTAGTTGTAATTTAAAAGCCTTTACTTTTCCCACGCTGGTGTTCGCTCTTAGTGCTGTGAAACTAAATAAGAAGTCCAGACCGATTGGCAAATGAACTCGAACGGGGTTATGATGACCTGGATTATTGCTGTCTACGATACGATATATAACAGTAAATTTAACCTATCAAATAAGAAGGTTTCGCATAATTAGTCTATAATACGCAGATAAACGTTGGGTTTGTTACAAATCAGATTACTAAAGCCCATTAGCTGAACGAAAACAGGTGATCGACTTTTTAGATTAACTCTCCGTAAAATAATCTCTTATATAACTTTCATGACCGACATCGAAGCGCCTATTTAACCAAGTCGGACAATTCATCACCCTGCAATTCATTTCGTTGAGATGTTGAACCCCCTCCAGTAGCACTTAACTAAATTAATATCCCAACAACTCGTTGATCCATCCACATAAGACGGATATGTAGTCCCTCGAGCTAAACAGCGCTGTCGGCATACTTCCATTCCGGATATCGTATCCCCCGTCCGTGGCACATTCATCCATTGCGTATAGGTTATCGACTCCGAAGGATGAAATTTATTGCCAGAAAAATAGCAGTGTCTGGAGAATTCTAAAGTTGTAGTAATTGCCGTTTGCGTGTGAGGTGTATGCAATTATTGAGCTGTCATCACACTGTACATTTTGTTATATCCTCCTTGCGTAAGAATAAAATACATCGCCAAATACTAAAGTCAGACGGTTTTCAGTGGAGGAAAAGGACTGTGCACGGGGCACAAATACTGGAGCGGTATAATGTGTAGCTTCTTTTACTAGAAAGGAACGCAAAGGATATTGCAAACAGAGGGAAGTGAACGTAGTAATTTAACATAACTTTGTTATGTGAGCGTATACAAGTCTTGCTATACCAATGATACATATCCTGTTTTTTCGACGTGGGGATGATCTCTGTTGTCTGTTGTTATCTTGATTGTTGAATGTCGTAATGAGCTATACTATTGTGACATCTTGACAAAACACACCGGGCGTTTTTCCACGAAACATCTTCACAAGCCAGGAGAGAATTACATATTATTACTGAATGGTAGTTACTGACTAATATCATATTATCTTCGCATAGTAGACGCATACGTGCCACCCTACAGATAATCACGCCACAACACAAGGGCTACAGTGATAACATGAGATAATTGTTATTTTGAGAGAAGCGGCGACACTTTCAACGATATTCTATTCCAGTCTATAAAATATATATTAACACGCGGTGACATTTGTTGTCAAATGCTAAATCAATTGTAATATTATACAGTAATTTCCAACTATTATTACGGCCAACGAGTAAGACTGATGTGTGGGCGGCTTGCTGTAACTATATTATACTTGTTCAAGAATTACAATTTATTCAGGTCGGATATATCAATTTACATATGGTGTAATACCCGATTTGATGGGTTTACTTGAGTGGTTGGAATATGACCACCAAAAAAGAAGGTTATTTCACTCAGCAGCACTTCATTTCAAGAGCATGTATTTGGAATTTTGGAAAGCCAAGCGTTATGGTGTAGGCTACAGGTAAGGGATAAACTATTTAAATGTATGTGGCGATCGACACACTACTGCCATGACTGCGTTGTTGGTATTCTTCTTGAAATGTGATTTACAAATGAAACAACAATTGCTGGTTTTTACTTAATAGAGTCGGAATAACTTGTTGATTTATTGTTAGGTTACCGTGAGCATAGAGGGATGCATTACCTAAACCTATGTCGCGATGTATTTCAGACAGTTTTGCTAATATTTATTTTCCTTGAAATTGGATTTGCACAGCGAACCAACAATTGTCGTTTTTACTTCATGCCGAAATCGAAATATTTTTTGTTACGCAACAAAGCTATCAACCCTAAAATAGCTTATACTTTTATTGTGGTGCAAATTAATTCGTTTTATAACTTTTCATGATCAACTGCACACTTTTTCCTTATAGTTGACATACTCGTAATGGCAAGCTCACGGGTGGGTGATCCCGGTGATATTGTGAAGGTCTCCAAAGAAATCGACGTGCGCATATTGGCTTTGGATACATCGCATCAACATCCATCAAAGAGACTGATCCATCCTAATCATAATATTGTGCAAGCAAGCGTTACAATTTTGTCTAGGAAATCTGGACGCGCTAAAACTCTTGTGAAAATGATACCAGATGTTCAAGGAAAGCAGCCACTCCGTTTTCCAGAGCTAAAAGCTCGAGATGCAGATCAAAGGCAACGAAGCCCAAAGGTACAAAAACGTGCTCAACACAAGCGATGTTCTTCGGTAGATGATCACATTTTAGATCCAAACAATGATAAATGTATGTTAGCCCCAATTATTACACCTTTACGAAAATCGTATTCCAATCAAGACATCAATAAGTCGGCGTCTGATTCTTCGCTTTACTTTACAACAACTTCAGCAATATCTTCCAATGAACTAAGCATTCCCGATAGTTACAGACGGCGCTCCAGTTCCACGTCCTTGACCCAATCCAGAGAAATTCGTCAACGTCGACAATTAGAGGCTCCGACAATTTCAATTGATATTTTTCCGGAGAAGGTGAAATATTCAGGTAATATCGAAACGGTGAAAATGGACGTTGTTGGTGGAGAAAAGCACTACGCATATGACAGTAGAGCGACATTAACACCTCCTGCGATACGTAGCAAATTATTCCAATCCACTGTGAGTAATCCAGTTCCTACCATGTCTACCGCCGCTTGTAGTGGTCGCGACAACCACCGCGGTACCCTATACAGCTCAACCAGAATATTGTCACGATCCGAGGGCAACATACACAAAGCTTCTAAAAAGGTTCCCGAGATCGGTGATGGAACGAAATTACTTCCATTGAGGTCAATTAATATCATACCTCCTGTTTCCACTAACGCACCAAACTCTCCTCAAGGTCTCTCTAGATCGTTCGAGTCAAACATGTATTTACGTCCGGTGTGTGACCCATGCCAGCTGAACGTACACAGCTCACCGACATCAACCAAGAACCACACACCGTGGCTTCGGTCGCAGTCGGCACGAAATGTCCGATACCCGCCGGGTACACCTCCCACGATGCGAAACCAATATATCGGGAAGCAGCAAAATAGTCTACCAATCCTGAAACTGTCTGTTTTGGAGTCTGGAGACAAAGGGCACAAACCATCAGTGATAATTGCTGATAACCAAGGAGTTGCTAAAGAAGAAAAGTTGTTCAGTCCAAGAGATTTCAATCTTCTCACCCCGGGAAGGCTGGATATTCGCTCCCCACCATTAACGGATTATAACGATGATTGGTAAATATTATGTCGAATGTTAACAACAGAACAATTTGAACTCCATAAGTATCTGTGTATGGAACGTCAAACGCGCCAACAATGTTGTAATTGCATAAGTTTTGTTATCATTGAATATCTTTGTCTCTTTTTGGCGTTCCATATAATGTGGTTTGGGTAAAGCAGTTTGTAATATCCATTCTGCATTTTCCTACTATTTGTCGAAATGATATACACATTACATATGTGGCACACTGTGACAATTCAGTTATTAAGTCAGCCACTGATAATATTGTGATTTTAATGGGAAGTCAAATGGGGTTTCGTTAGATATATTTTGATACCACAATCATAAAATTATGATATCTGGAAGGTGTTCGAAATTGGAAGTGAAAGGGTCCATTTTCAGGTAAGATTTAAATGACAATGACCAGAAATCATGTGTTAAAGGATAATGTCTTAAATTATAATTGCAATTATAATGACCATGAATTTTCAACTTCAATAACACTGTATATTATGGAATTATTATTGATAAGAAATCAACTTTTTCTCATTAAAATAGGCAGATTTATGCACATTAATGTGATATAATATCACATAAATTCTGCCACTTTTTCAAAATCTTGATTTATTACAATAAAATCATATGCATTTGTCTCAAAATATGTCTAAAAAAATTGCCGACATATTATCCGTTTTGCCGTGGTGTAACATATATATATATATGTATATACATTATAGAAGTATAGCGTGTGAAGAAAATACTCAAATAATTTAGGAGTATACATGTTCGTTAATGAAATGAAGGGGTTGGGTCTTTCTATACGTACGCAATTCATTTAAAAACTGATTTTGCAAAATATACCATCACATATGCATTCGAACTTGGGATCTCCGCTGAGGCCTAAATAGTAGCGCTTCAACCAAAAGAACTATGAGCTAAATTGTTTTTTAGTTCAAATCACAGTGGGTAATATATATATTACATGCAGTGGACACGCCTGTTGAGACGTTAGCCCTTGATAAATAAAAGCTACCGTTGACGGTATAATGGCAACACAATTTATTGTTAATATTAACTAAATAATCAAATTATTTAGTGAACATGTTAAATCATAATGGATGGGATACGAATTACAGTTATCACGGTCATTCAGCCATTTGATGAGACGCTATCTGATTATTGTTACCCTATGCTGACAAAATATTGATAATCAGACCATAAAGTAAATAATAATACAATGATATATATATACCCACGAAGCAACACACACCCACTAGACGACAAATGTCTTTCTTTAGTTTTCCCGGATGAGCATTCCTTTTATTGCATTACACCTTTAATACCCTGAATGAGACTTAGAATATAATTAACCTATGTGGCACAAATATAGCTTTGATTACTGATGTGCCGTTATAAATCATCCCTTTCTCTCTCTCCCTCTCTCTCTTGGCAATTGTATACAAAGCCACCGTACCCATGGTAGCTATTGCTAACAACGAATCTATGTCATACGAATATAACAATGACGAGGCCCATTCACAAATGTATACTACAAACATGTTAACTATCGACAAGACACTGTCCTGTCAAAATAACGACTGGGAAGCAACGTACACCTGATACAGTGAAAGAACGCAATGTATTCGTTTTGCCTAATACCATCGACACCACTGTGCAGCTTCTCCATTCTCTAGTTGATGGATACATAGACAAATATATGGCCACACTGCAGTACTGTAGATTGGTCTTTATTCGACATTTTAGACCAAGAACAACAATAGTTTCAAAGAGGAGTCAAATATGCTATTCATTTACGCAGACACAACTGCACTTTGAATATACATAGAGGACGACATATATTCCCACCAATTTACGACAGCTTGCTTACTGATGCCAATCATAGCATACTTTAACGGACTGCAGCTTTAGTCAGTCTTTCGTAGCTACAACTGTGACGAAAATGTGCTGCTTATATAGAAGTTTAACACCAACTAATTATAATTCGACAAGGATTAATTATATTTCAAATATATATAACAAAGATACAAATATATATATGTTTATAATCATGTGAAGCAAAACCGGTGTCAAGAACTGCTCAATTTATACAACCATTGCTTTGTTAACGATAAAGTAAGTAATACATTAAGAACAATGTAGTATGCTAATTACTACTGCATCTAAATTCATTCTTGCGAAAATGTTCTCCTTGTGAGCCATAAGAGAGTTCGTGAGTAGCATGTATGCGTCAACATAGCTGTCGTCACTTTGCTGTATATAAACTTGACATAAACATGTAATACTATTACTCGCCCACGAAATGTTGTTTCCCATGCTATGTTAGGGCAACGTTGATCATTGCAGTCAATCATATCGATGGAAATCGGCAATGCCCCCAAACGTATTGGAGACCACTTTCTGCTATATTTTTCAAATTTTGAAGTCACATTATGAAAGAACGATGTCGATTCCATGCATCAAAGGGGATGACATTTGGATTTAAGTCCTGCCCCTGACCTTGTTTTCAACTGAATTAAGCTTTTTGGAAATTTTGGAATGGCTTGCTCTCAGTTGTGGGGTAACTGTGGAAGACTTGCCAGTGACATTTAATTTAAAGTTATATGATAACCACGTGCTACTACTTGGATACCGAGACACAGTTCATTTTATATCACAGGTCTACAGTGAAACACTTTATTAATTTGAGAAGCTATACAATTGAAATATTTATAGCAACTTAGACCTTCTTCATTTTTGTACATTTTCGTCTTTTTTATATTTTCTCCAAAATTTAGGAAAATAGTCAGGTATATGATTGTCACTAAACAGTCTAAACATAACGAATACCCCACATTCTAACCGCCAACAACACTGTCACTGAAATATAAAATTATTGTGGCCACTCATTTTGAAGTGTACACTTAATACTTCGGGTGCTGGTGCCACATTTTCCACCACTTTAACCGTTTGGTTATTTATAATAATGAACAAAATACACACGTTGTAGCAATACGTTTGATGTTATTTTAAAGCTGTAACATTATCATCATCACAGTATACGTCTGTAGAAAGCTTAATATGGATATATTTTTATATACGATATATACAATGAACACTC
>JAODAI010203740.1:0-10552 GCA_027575025.1 Scotoplanes globosa | reverse complement strand
AGAGCAGTAACGCTGGATGTTCTCCGGTAGTCCTTGCACACAAATCTAGCGGCTTTGCGTTGTATTCTTTCCAATTTCTTGATATTGCAGGCTTTGTGTGGGTCCCAAACGTTGGTGTCTCGAGCAACACAGTTAATTGGTCCTCTTCCCCTGGACAGACACGACAGCCGCATACAGATTACATCAGCAATGATTTGATCTTTGGCTCGATAATACTAGCTCGTCGTTACGTGACCACAGTTGATATTGGGGGAATACCATTATAGATTCCATGCTTGGTTCTGGGCTCACTCTATAAACAAGTCTGCACTCTCAGCAACAGTCGTGTGTATGTGCCATTTAATAGTGTCTTAGGGTTCTTTTTCATAGTCCAAGTTTCGCTGCCATACAAGAGAATGCTTTAAACACACGCCGTAAATAATGCTAACTTATAGTTTCCTTGGAGATTATTGTTTATACCATTGTGCTATACATCCATTTAGTTATCTGGGGAAATATAACTTAAACAATTGCAGCAACTTATTTTCCACTTCGTATTAAGGTGAATAATGTTGTTTGCAAATGTATAGTGTTCAAATGTAATCGAAAGTTTCGGCCTATGCAGTTGACGTTTTAGACGTCGGAAGCCTGAAGCACAACAGACTATATGGCCACGAAAAATAGTCAATGTAAATTGATTTGTAAACTTTGTGGAAACGTATTCAGAACTGTAGGCCTACAATTAACGTCATTTTGGATGTCGAAATAAAATACCTTCATTTATTAGCTGGAAAAATGTAATTTAGACAATTTCAGCAACTTCGTTTTAAGACCAATTATGTTGTTTGGACATTTAGTGTTCAAATGTAATCAAAATTTTCGGCCTATGCAATTGACGTTTCTAGACGTCCGAAGAAACACAGCTAAATTAATACCCCAACAATTTTGACATATTGAGAATACTTTGACAACGTATGCTAGCAGAGAAACTTGTTTGATACTAATGTAAAAATATATTAACCTATTTTGAAATGTAATCGAATGATAATTGATTGCATTTAAAGTCTAGAGAACCTACATAGTGAATTGTATAATATATATTATATACATCACTTGTTAACCGACTAACCATATTAACATATGTAAAATATCCCAGCAACGTGGTTAGGATATGGTTTTGATAACGTTGTAGGCCTATATATAATTTAACAGTATTATACTATTATATATGCCCTAAGGCATAGCCATTGCTGATTGGCTAATTAATAGACGACGATAACAATTGGATGTGGATAATAATATTTACTGTTTCAAATGCCTTGGCGGCCCATGCAAATCTTGGGTAGCTTACAAGATACTGGTTGTGGATTTCACTTCCAGGGGAATTGACTCTGATTGATATTATAACATTTAGTTTCTGGATCTGGATAAGTACTGTGCAAACATGATACAATATCGGTATCAGATGTGATAATGGATGGTCATCTAAGGTGATTGACCAGATGTGTCGAGGTAGGTATGAGTGATCCTACCACGGGACCGCCATGTATAGCCTACGTCCCCATCCGATGGACGTTTGTTTAAAGGGGCCCATTCACCTTGTCGTGTCACTTGTTTCGTGACCAACAAATTGTGGCCACAATTTGATTTCAGAAATATGTAGTGATCGATATAGTACCGTATAACTTGTGTGTACAAACAGACTATACCTACATGTACACTATACGAGCGTATGGAGATATGCTACCACCAGCCCCCGCATTATATGTAATCGCGCCAATTGGCAGATAATCATTACCTTTATTTTGACACTAAAATCAAAAACTGAACTTTTTATTGGAGATGGTAATATTGAATTCACTAAGAGACCCGCGAAGGGACACTTTTTTAAATGAAGAATGCCGGTATAATACCCGATCTGTCGTAATGCATCACATTTATTATTATTATTATTAATAGTAAGGGTTCACTAAAATTATGTGTTCAGTGTTTGGCCTCAAATGACGTTTGACTTCTACAAATAGCACAGGTCTTGTATGCATTGGGGTCAACCTCCATTCCAAAGTTTGAACGTTGTCGGACTTTAACTTTTCGAGAAAACATATTTACAAGCCATTTACCAGGCTATGTGTACTTTAGTTGTAAGGACCCTACGTCACTTTAGTCCTGATAAAGACGTTTTTTAATTAAATGGCGCTTTGAAATTTCAAATTTCAAACCTAAATATACTGAGAACGGAATGGCCGATTTGACTCTAGTTTGAGGCATTTTATATATACTTTTCTGTTCTATAATGGTAACTAACATTATTTGCAAACTTGGTGAGTCCTTTAATGTTGTGGATACATAAATAATGATAAGTCTAGAATAGATCAATCATTTCATAGAATAACCTCTATAATTAATATTTGTACGATATCATATTTCAGATGAAATATACCTTGACAATCGGGAACATCACAGGTTTCTCTTTCAACGACGGTCTGTCCCGGTCTGGTACAGTCAATGTGCGATCTCTCATCTGGACAGAACGCCATTCGTATTCTGATCGATGTGGCGTCGCATGTTTGACTGCATGTACTCCATTGTGACCACTGTAGTTCGCCTGTGAGCGTAGGAAGGAAATCACGTCATCATCAAATATAGAAGGTCAGTATTAAGAATGGAACATAAAGGACATATAGTATACCGTGTGAGGCTGTGTTTCATATAAGAAATTCTTCTATAAGAAACTACTACATTCAAAGTCTTTGGTATGACCTGCATTTTTATGGAAAATATCCACAATAACAATGCACGTACGCACAATGATGAAATTTTGATTTCGTTCCGATGTTCGCACATTCAATTATTGCAAAGAACGTTGGAATAACTGTACACTACCCTAATTACGCATTTTCACAATTACAATGCACACACAATGCTCAAAATTTGTTTCTATTCAAATATACTTACATGGAATTATTGCAAAAAAATATCAAGGTATAACTGTACACTACCCAAATTCATTTGAATGACTCCAAGTGACCTTTACTGATCGTGTACCACGTGGTGTTGTTTATAAAAAATATTCGTAATCACGACACACAAACAGTGCAGAAAAAATATTTTGGTCTGATGTTCGCACAGGGAATTATTTAAACAAATAAAAGAATAACTGTACACTGATTAAACATGTTAACACTACGAGTGACCTTTAGTGACCTTCTACGACGTGACATTTTTATGAAAAATAGTCGCAATCACGATACACAAACAATGCCGAAATTGTAATACTTTTGTATTGACGTTCGGACTTGGAGTTATTGCCAAAAAACGTCAAGGAATAACTTTCCAGTGCTATCCTAAATAAACATCTTTATGACTCAAAGTGACCTTTGGTGACCATATACGATGTGGCGTTTTTATAGGCCTACATATACAATGTAGACATTTTGATTTCGTTCCGACGTTCGCACGTGGGGAGAGTTATTGCAAAAAACGTAAAGAAATAACTGTACACTAATTATGTATTTTTATGACCCCAAATGACCTTTAATGACCTTGTACGATGTCGTGTTTTTTATGAAAAATATTCGCAAGCACAATACACATACAATGCAGATTTTTAATTTTGTTCCGACATTCCCAAGTGGAGATTGCAAAAAAAAGGAATAACCGTTTACTACCCCCATTAGGCAGTTTTAAGACCCCAACTGATCTTCAATGACCTTTAGTGACCTTGTATAATATGGCGATTTTTATGAAAAAGATTTACAAACACAATACACATACAATGTCGAAATTTTGTTTTTCACTCCGACGTTCGCACATGGATTCATTGCAAAAAACGTCAATGAATAACCCTCATCAGGCAATTTTAAGACTCTAAGAGCCATTTTATGACCTTGTATGATATGGCGTTTTTTATAAAAAAAGATTCACAAGCACAATATACATACCATGCCAAAAATTTGATTTCATTCTGACGTTCGCACATGGAGTTGTTGCAAAAATCATCAAGGAATTACTGTCCACTCCTAATTATGCATTTTTATGACTCCAAATGACCTTTGTACGATGTGGCGTTTTCTATGAATAATATTCGCAATCACGATACATATACATTGTATAAATTGTGATTTCGTTCTAACGTTTACACATGGAGTTATTGTAAAAAATATCAAGGGGTAACCGTAAACTACCCCCTCATTATGCAGTTTTAAGACTCCAACTGACCTTCAATGACCTTTAATGACCTTGTATATGATATCTATTTTTATGAAAAAGATTCACAAGCACAATACACATACAATGCCGATATTTTATTTCATTCCGATGTTCGCACATGGAGTTATTGAAAAAAGCATCAAGGAATAACCCCCATTAGGTAGTTCTAAGTCACCAAGTGACCTTTAATGACATTGTACAATATGACATTTTATGAAAAATATCCGCAATCATGATGCACACATAATACTGAAATTTGTATTCGTTCCGATGTTCCCACGTGCAACTATTACAAAAATGATCGACATTCGTAACTCCGTAGCTCCGTAACTCGAGAACCGAATATCCGATTTAAGCGAAAATACCACAGCGTTACTCAGCACATCGAGCTCAACATTATATCAACTTTAAAAATATATATTAAAAAATTGTCCGCAACTCCTAAAATAAGCATATTTGCAAAATTTCAATATGACCTTTGATCTTTTGGCACTTTGACTTTTTAACCAGGTGCACGAGGTGTAGATTGTTGTGCTGATTTCAAAAATCGAAACGGTAATTCTCTACGATCTTCGTGTCTGCACTTATCATTTTTTCACTTTAAGTGAGCTTTGACCTGCTCCAAATAATTTCGGTTTTTGTTGTGAAAGTTCGGGCCCGTAGTTGTCTACCGTGTCCTAAATGTATACCTCGGTTGGATTAATAAGCACCGAGCTAATGACGTTTAAAAAACAGTTTATGGTCTCTGCTGACCTCACATGACCTTTGATCTTACCGAAAAAACAATAGCAATCTTGCTCCCCTCAAGGGCCACCACTATGCCAAGCATGGACTTTGTTACACCTGTACTTTTTGCGATATTGTGCTTACAAGTCAGCGTCACACACACACACGCGCAAACCCGACCGCATATATTCCTGGTGCCTTCGGCAAGGAATCAAAAACCCATTGTAACATGTAGATGAATAATCATTTCACATACTTTCAAAGAATGACCTTGAATGACATCTATGTGATCATAATATACGAATATAGATAGACATCATGATTGCAATAGTTCAGGCAGTTCACATTCTGTTCTGAACTAAAACGGTAAATGCAGGAACAGTAGCCTACATGTTGGCATGTGTTCAAATGAGCGTGTAGTTAAAGCAATCCATCAACCACTTATGAACATTCAGAACTATACGAATACGCCATAAGAGAGTCCGATTAACCCTTTGACTAACATAGGGGTATTGAAACGCGCTGACGGGAGAGACAATAAACGTGTCTTGCGCTTCCGACCCGGGCCTCGTAGTTGCTCGTAAAAACATATCATTTTACCACGGGAAAATGGTCGTGTTGAGGTCACGCGCCGACCACGCTAGATATTCACGCGAATCACGGGAACATCGCCGTACGTGAAAGCCAGTGGGTCACTTTAACCAACGATTGGCGTGTGCAGTTGCCGCTGTAAATTACATTGGCAGTCAAAGGGTTAATGAGAAAGATAATAACATTAATATCGACTTACATTATAGACAGCCTGATTTGGTTTAGTACCTACGTACCTGGACAGCTATTTAGTTGACAATTCTTTCTTTGCGATGTTATGGTGTGACCCCTGATACAGTCCACGTACGTGGAGTGCGTCTGACAGAATCCAAATCGATATCGAGTGCCAAGACCGCACGTCGCTGTACACGTACTCCAGGTTGACCATTCGACACCCTCTGAGAATATAGACAATAGTTTGACGGTTTCCGATATATTCTTCAAGATATACGTCCGCACTTCTTTCAAATATTAAATGTCACTTTATGCATGTAAATATTTTAGTGTAATGTTACACATGTTAGCAATACAATATTTTAATAAATTAATTCAATACCTAATTATTCTACATTAGATTGCTAATGTTCTGCGATAACAAAAAATAAGAAGTGATAAGAAACTTTTAGGACTAAATTCGGTTGAAATTTAAGATTGTTTTAGTGCTAAGGCCTGACTCTAAGTTTCTTAAATAATAAACTTGCACAGTGCATGGTGATTTCTTGTCTTGTTTTTTCAGACCTGTCAGCCTACAATACATCACTATGCCAGGGAATTAACAGTATTTGATAGTTTTATGTTTAAAGATTTGAGAAAGAAGCCCTCTGAAATACGTAAGTATGCATGATATCAAAGTATAGGATACTATGTTTCTTCAATGTTTCCTTACCAGGGTAATACTTTGCCAATACCCAAGTATCAAAATCAATATGATGCAATGCTAAAGAAGATATTACGATGTTGGGATATCAGCTACTGTCAGACTGTAATACATAAACATGTATGTGACCTGGATGCAATACTATAACAGTCGTCGCTATGGCTTGTCTCCAGGGTATCACTCTACCAAGTATCAACTAATTCTGACCTTCTGTCCTTGAGATGTCGTGTTAACGAGCAGACGTCAATTAATGCATATTTTTGTCAAGCTCCTCCCACTCCTTAATATACGTGCTGTCATTTCCTAAACGTTGTGGCTATTCAAACGGCCCAAGTTGCCACTTACCATACACTAACTTCTGAAAGTGTGTAGCCTATCAACCAAGTTTAGGGTCATGGTTTCTTACCCCACCGTGCAATACATATGGACTTAGGCCGGTTGAATAATAGTCATTCCTAATACAAGCCTCCACCTTTCCTAAGACACTACACTTCTTCATTGCATGACCCATAAAGCTTCAGTGTGTCGAATATCAACTGACTGCCATCAATTAACAGTCAAATTGTGTGTATAATAATAGCATTACTTGGGTCGTGTCTTTAGCGGTTGTTCAGAGGGAGAAGGATTGTGATGTTCATTGAAGTCATCTAAGCAGTGTGTCGAATCTGCTAGGAGAGCTAATTGCATTTTAGGGTTGATCATGCGTCATTTTAGATTCACCCACAAGGATACCGTTGTTATATTATACTAATAGATGGCTTAGCCTCATCTAGATTATACTATTCAGTCTTGAAATCCGTTCTTAGCTAAATATATGATTGCTCTAGAGCATGTTCAAAGAAGGGCTGATAAATTAGTTAGTTCCATTAGTTCTCTATCGTACGATCAACGATTGATACAACTTTGGAACTTGGCAATTTGAAGTCCGGTGATTTCAATTAACAGTATAATTGTGTGTATAATAATAGCATTAATTAGGTCGTGTTTTAGCGGTTGTTCGGAGGGAGAAGGATTTGGATGTTCATTGAAGTAATCTAAGCAGGGAATCGAATCTGCGAGGAGAGCTAATTGGATTTTAGGGTTGATTATACGTCATTTGAGATTAATCCACAAGGATACCGTTGTTATATTATACTAACAGATGGCTTAGCCTCATCTAGATTATACTATTCAGTCTTGAAATCCGTTCTTAGCTAAATATATGATTGTTCTTGAGCACGTTCAAAGAAGGGCTGCTAAATTAGTTAGTTCCATTAGTTCTCTATCGTACGAGCAACGATTGATACAACTTTAGAACTTCCCAAGTTGAAGTTCGGTGATTTCAATTAACAGTAAAATTTGGTGTATAATAATACTTAATAGCATTAATTAGGTCGTGTTTTTAGCGGTTTTTCAGAGGGAGAATGATTTGGATGTTTATTGTAACCAAGACTAGTTTTGCTTATGCTGCACCTTTTCTCTGGAATAGTTTACCTGGTCATGTCAGAACTTGCACTGATCTTACATATTTTAAGAAACATGTTAAATCATTTTTATTTGCTATCTAATTGTCATATTATGTACTGGCATTCATATATTCATTATGTTCATATTCATATAAGTTACTGTACAGCGCCTGTAGAGCAATCACTTGCTGATTGAATTGGCGCTTAATAAGTCTCATCATTATTATTATTATTATCTGAGCAGTGTGTTGGAACTTCGCAAGTTGAAGTTCGGTGATTTATTTACGCTATCTGATCATGCTGGTAACAGAGGCCATATATATAATCTTACATTATACGTAATGAATAGTCCAGGTTAGAGCCTAAGTGTAATGGCTTATCGGAGTCGTTAGCTCACACTGATAGTGCAAAATGCCATTACCAATGGTATTGGTGGTTGGTTCAGGATCATAGCACGAGGACAATCTCTTACTTAACTGAAATTAACATAGCTAGTGTACGGTTACTCAAATTTGACTACTCTGTCTTTATGGTTGCCGATAGTCTATGGTATAGACCTAATTACAATCGACCAATTTTATATTATTTTGTTATTTTATGTTAATGTTAATGTTATTTTATGTTTTATATTTAATGTTAATTTTATGTTATTTTATACGCAATATTTATATTTACATATATTTATTATAATTATGTAATTTTAAAGAAAATACCTTCTGGGAGAACTTCATCCCCTGACGATGGGTCACCGAACAATGTATTTGGATCGTCGCCAAGATAACCCGATGGCGCTATATTGTTATTCGTCATATCTGGTTCACCCACTGGGTACTCCACAATTTCGTTACCCTCCGTTTGCGTTTGGACGGCAGAGGAAGCAGTTGTCTGACCAACTTTTACTAATTGGGCAAATTCCGCGTCTTTGGTCGACGTGCTCTGTTGGTATGCCATTGGGATCGTTGATTCGAACTGTATCTCATAGCGGGGCCTGTCACCTCGGGGACCCTCGTACTCTGGCTCTTCGTGAATGACCTCGTTTGGGACATGTGGCGCATTCTGATTGGTCGGCGGTGTTGTGAAGACCATGGCGGGCACCTTCTGCTTGACCGTGGTCGGTTGCCGGACAACCGGATGTTCCGTGGAAGGGATAGCAACGGTATCCATGTCGCGGTAGGCTATGTTGACTAGATTGAGATCGAAGTTGAAATGGACGTCCGCGTTGTCGATGGCGTTCTGGGTCGGTGTCAGGATGGGGTAAGCTTCTAGAAGTTCTTCAGACGGGACCCGTAACTTTGACATGAAAAGAACCAATTATAATTTATGAAACACGTGTAACTTTATAATGGGTACTAGTATACCACAACGGTCTAGAAATGCTGAATATATTGTGGGACTAATATGCTTTTTAATTGACTCAAGCCTACTTAGACATACGTCGTGTGTCACATTTATAGTATATGTACTACATATACATATATAGGCCTAATATATATATTATAATAATAAATAATAAATAAATGGTTTATGCACTGCCAATTTCCTGCAAATGCAAGACGTATACGGCCGTGTTGAAACCAAAGTATCAAATCAAGACAATAACAAAATCGTTATATAGTATTTAACTTTCATCATAATAATTAAAGATATAATTAAAGAGACAATGTTTCAACTGTCTTTTAAATGAACCGACGGTAGGTATGACGCGGATTCTCAATGGAAGAGCATTCCAAAGATTGGGTCCACATTTGGCAAAAACGCGGCCACCATATTTAGTAAGGGTTTTGGGTTCGAGAACAATGGCGGTAGTGAGAGTTGAGTTGACAATGTGAATGCTTAAATAAACAGCAGTTAAGTTATATACACATTTATAAACAATGAGGATGATTTTAAAAAGAAGTCTCTCACGTATACGCAACCAATGCAGTTCAATAAAAAGATCCGATACACTATCTCTTTTTTCATACCATATATATGTATATATAATATATATATATAATTCGTACCAGTGCTGAAAACTTTCATTTAGATTATCATAAACTCCGTATACAATCTACTTGACTATTACATTAGATTTTACCTTTGGTATTCTTTTAGAGTCGGGAATGTGTCCCCGTTCAGAAATAATTAGCTCATTGTTTAATAAGCAATTTGACATTCCTTCTGTTGTTCACAAATACAAACATACTAACATTTTGCCAACAAGTAGTTCATATAATTATATACTTGCCTATATTTATTATAGGAAATTTATTTTCAAAATATGTTGATGCAATTTTCATCCCCGATGACTTACATTGGCTAGGTCGTAATTGGGTCATTAACGCAAGTATAGACACACTGAACGGAATGGTAATTTGATCTAGAGAATAACCAATCAAAGGCATGATATGTAGTCGACCACCCTTTAAATAGAGATCATAATCACTAATTGATTATATTATGCTTCAAAATTAATAAAATCGAGAAACAACGAAATATATTTTAGGTAAATTTCGATCAATATGGGTCAACATTTTATTTCACGGGGGATATATGTGTATATGTTGACACCACATGCCGTTATAGTGACCCGTGATAATTACGTATTATATATTGATCATTAGCTACATATCTGTTTGTGTATCTGATTGGCCTATATTATTTGCGAAATATATAATTAATACTGTAATAACAATAAATTGAATATCTATATATAATATATAAAACATATATCTATACATATCTA
>JAODAI010203629.1:0-10553 GCA_027575025.1 Scotoplanes globosa | reverse complement strand
CCTCTAGTTGTAGACATGGCCATCCCATTTGCACGTCCAACCGGGGATCGAGCCCCGGTCGCAGTGGTGCAAGGACGGAGCGCTTACCACTACGCCACAGCCTACTCCTACAGTAGGCCCAAAATGACTAAAAAAACTAAAAAAATCTAAGAATAATGCAGTTCCTAAAAATGCGAAATTCCAGGCAAGTACATAATTATATGCAACATGCACTAGCCAGCCACATCATTTTTGTACATCGTAGAAGTTTTGGACCGTTTTATTAAATAATTTATGCATATGGTTGCATGGATTCATAAATGGTCTACATATTCTTTAGAAGATAAAAGATCTCCGCTTTTGATTTTTGACGTCAAACACTCGATGCTCGATGCAGCTGTAATCTAGATTTTGTGGCTTACAAATTTTGCTCAGATGGTATATGAATTTTGTGCAGTGTTGTGTGTTTGTTTGTTTATTTCTTTGGAGGTGACAAAGAAAATTTAACCGGTTATAGCGGGAGACTGGTACTGTACTTCCAATAAACTAAAAGTAAATTGCACCAACCATTATTCAATGTGTATAATAATATTGTCTAACATCTTTGACAATGAAGAATGCACCGATGAGCCTCTGTGGCTATGAATAGCTAGCATCTCATTGCGTACTATTACGTATCTGGCCAGCAAGGAGGCTGTGTGTATGTAGTGCATATTATTACGTGTTTGGCCTGGAAAGCGTTAAAATTTCCATTGTTAAAAATTGAAATTTTCCTATTATAATCCAAGTCAATTGTAAGATAAGTAGAAATAGTGGACAGTTTATATAGTTTTAGCGTAATTATTATCCTATTAATATAGTAACAAACATGAAAGCATGTGGCGCCTCTTCAATTAATCTAGAATTATAGCATTTTGATAATTAGTGTTCTTGTATGCCTATACAGCCGAGGACCCGACCTTGATATTAAACACACCTGCATACCGAGGACTAAAAATCACTCCGAGGACGAAAAGGGTGGTTCTCAGAAGAAATATAATGCTGTGGATCCCTGAGGGGGTTATGCATACTTTAAAGATGTTTAAGCATGTCCTCGGTACAGTGGTGCAATGACGGTTTTGAGAACTTGACATGTACGTGTTTTAGTGTGCGTAGTTTGGTACCACTATTTCCTACTGAAGCGAGGACTTGAACTTGACACTGTACATTGCAAACGAGGACTTCTACCGAGGACTTGTAAATGTGTTACAAATCGAGGACTTCGGACTTCTGTTTTTCACACACAACTTGACTTGAGTCCTCGGAGATATATGTAGTCCCTGTATGCGTGCGGGTGGGCGGTCGTGTGTGTATGCACGAACAATTTGTGTCGCAAATTCCTCCTAAACCGCTTGACCGATTTTGGGGAAATTCGGCATGGACATACACTATGATGAGACTCGGTGTCTCCTAGAATTAAAGGTCAAGGTCAAAGGTCAATAACAAAGGCAATTTTTTTTAAATGTTTTTTTTTCAACAGTTTTTTTTACACAATTTTTTTCACAACTATTTTTTTTAAAAAGGATTTTTGGGGGCCCAATTTTGTATTATTAATTTAATATTTTTAATTATACCAACAAATTAAACAGAATATTCGCTGCACTGCACTATTACTAGAGTATGTCTACTACAGTTGAAATGTATCTGTACAGAGTTACTCTATATATACATTTATCTGCAACTAGGCCCCACCTTATATTTTACTACTTTTATTCCAAAGAAAAGGGGATTTCATATAAGAGGGGGTAAGGCGACATGTATATTTATGACATGGTAGATATACAGTAGACATACCGTAAGGGACCCGTAAAGATAACACAGTTAAATAACTGACAAGGAAGAAAATATACATTTTATTGAGTGCATTTTTGTTCTATTGTTGTTATCAATTGTAATCCTGATCCCTATAACACAGATATGGCAGGGATTATAGTAAGGGTGTGCGTTTTCAAAATGTCACAGTCCTGCTAACTACCCGGCTAAATTTGTGTAAAGACCATGTATATGTACAGCGGTCCACATTTGACATAACATATCCCGGCCAAAAGGCATCAAAAGTTTTGGCAGACATTCCCACTATAAGTCCAGGCCGGCTATTATAACTGCTAACAATTACTTGCTATGTAAATTAACTGCTAAGTTCCCGGTTAAATGTCACCTATTATCCCGGTTCAATAATTGAGTTGTGTACCCCGCTAACGTTTGTGCAACTGCCCCCATAGCACATTATTCTGTACATCCACAGCTAAGTCACTGCTGCAGTCCCTGCTCCCCATAGGACCTAGGTGGTCGGGATTACAAATGACAAGTGCATTACACATTCGTCAAAAAGATAATTATATAATGTACAAGGTGTCAATTGTAATCCAGACTCCCTTGTACCCGGGGGGGAGGCATGTGGGTTTTGAAATAGCACCTCCCGCTAACTCCTCTGTCTCATATAAAGTCCCTGCACAGCGGAACCATAATTTGTAGCACATCTTGGTTTAAATGAGTCAAAGTAACGGCATATAGAGGGGCACTCTTGGCCAATTGGGCGCACATCCCCGTTTACTATAATCCCGGCTCAATAATTGCTGTGCACTTTCTGCAAACTTTCATGCAAATATAAGGCATAGCAAGGACACAATTTTCTCAAATCCTGGCTAGAATCCGCCATAGCTCGGCATATAAGGAGCCTGTATTACAATTGAGAACTACATGAGACACAATTATGATTTTTGAAAGATACACAAGTACCCCTGTATAACTGATTTTTATAGCAACTACTAAATACAGCACCCCGTATTGCAATATTAGTCGTGTCATACATGAAGAGTTTCATCGCAAAACGCGATAAACGCCATTTTGAAAAAAATGAGTTAGCACCACCAGTACATATAGCTCTCATTTTAATACACGACATAACACAAAAGGTATACAGAAATAATTCATTAGAAAAAAATTACAACACATTTGGCATTATTTTTTATAAGGAACTACATTAAAAATCTGATACAAAAGACGCGTTTACACAATACGGCTAAAATGGATATATCGCGTTTTGCGATGAAACTCTTCATATATTCAATGGTAAACTGTTGTATATATAGGGCCTACTATAAAACTTAAACCAATTGAGCGGAAACATTTATATTTGCACATGTATATGTTACAAATATTTACATATTTATAATGCGAGTATATAATAATTGTTTGATTGATTAAGTTTCCTGGACCTTTTCAAGAGGTTACATAAATCACCCAAGCAAGGGTAGAATCAGAGTTTCTCCGATGGGGTAACGTTCCCGGACAGGAGACCTAAAACTCTTTAGTTATCTAGAATATAGTCATCCTTACCCCACATTCAAAACTCTGACCGGGCAATCACATCTTTTGACACACTTTCAACAGATGGGGCAATATATAAATAATAAAGATTTCCTCTCTATTAATCAAATACTAGTGATAATTTCTTATTAGATATGATTTCTCTGTCAATTGTTGTTGCACATCAAGGGATTGGTGTTCATGCTCCATATCTAATACACTGAGATGTAAGGGAGAGGGCACATCTCAGTATAAGGATATCAATGCAACAGGGGTGCTGTGGCCAAGCGGCATGGAAGCGATGAAACTCAGCAATTGGGAGATCTGGAGTTTGAACCCCAAGTCGGGCATAGTAGTGTGGGTTTTGATCGGAGAGCAATTACGGTTTTCCCATACGAACGGCTTTCAATTAAAAATGAAAATAATTGAAATTTGATTTCAAATTTGAAGAATTAACTGCTATTCGACGTGCAGTTGTAATTTACAAGTATATATACTTAAAGTGCCTTCCAGGCTAATATTATTATCAGGGGTGACACCAGCAAGGGAAAGTGGATATAACCCCTATTGGGGAAGTCTATCTCACCACCGTGGCTTATTATAGTTTGGGAATTTTGGGGATTGATATAATATATAAATATTTTTATTTATAAAAGGACTGCTTGCGGTTCATGTTTTAATCATGCACTGCAACCATTACATTATTATACACCATTACAAATTTTCAAGATTACAAACTTCATATTCATCAATTAATTTCATGACAGACACCTTTACTTGATGACATTCATAAATCTTCTGAAACTACTTCAAATCAGAACACAATATGCATCAATTCTGTATTAATAAATTCACCAATCGCGATTGATTGATTGATCTGTTGCCACGCTCTTTTGAACGTATATGAACGACGCAAAACCTCAGATTTACCAGCGACACTGGAAGTTAAGGCACAACAGTATCATGTATTATGTCAACATTCTCGAGTTTCAGATAGGTGATTGATTTATAACGTTTTTTGGCTTTTTTGAACAACGATGTGAGTATAGCGCCAACCAAGTCATTCAATGTACATGTTATAGATAGACCTTGGGAGTATTATATGAGAGGTCTTCTACAGATCGTGTATGGTCATTCTGACCAATTTCACAATAACCACAATTTATGATAAGTTGATAATTTTTGTAACAAAATAGTCTCCTCTTTCGATTTCAACTAATATCAACTAATATCAACTAATATCTTAATATGGACTAAGTGCTGAATTGGTCATGCTGCATCATACATATTATTTATCATTCATGATATCAGTGTTTAAGTTATTCATATTCCAAATTGGCAGATGGTGTAACAATTTATCTGTATCACTTTATCCCATTAGTTCGGACGCTCCAACCCGGTGCCTTGTTTGGGTCCTTATATTTTTTAAACGAAACATCACAGATGTTTGTAACTATTTGCCTATACCGCTGTTTGTAACTATTTGCCTATACCTACTTTTGGTCATTATATAATCCAAATCTAGCATCAAATGTATGGTACATGTAGGTATGTTAATTTTTAAGATACCATCATCTTACTTTTATTAAGTTTCCCATTTATTTTTGTAATTTTAAGGAGTGGGGTACAAAGCTCTATAACTAGGTTCAATTCATGACAAAGCAGAGAGACCTTCATTTATAAGGAGCGTCACAGTTATACAACAACAACTGATCCTCACTGCTGAAGTAGACACAACAAGTTCAGGCACACATGAGAAAGTATTTTAATAGATCAGGTGTGTTGACCCTTTTCAACAACGGCGCTATAATTATGAGCCACACAACGCCTCTGATACACTAGTTTGAGAAACTAGCATAGTCAGCGGACGATTTCAGAAACACTCTGTTCATTTATGTCATGGCGATGTGTTGTACGAACCTCATCCTAAACTAGGTCATATGAGCCACCCAAAGCCTTTAACATACCAACTGGTTTGTCACTGGAATACAGTTTAGAAGCTAATCTTCATCGCTGACATACCAACTGGTCTGTCACTATTAGAATACAGTTTAGAAGCTAATCTTCATCGCTGACATACCAACTGGTTTGTCATTGGAATACAGTTTAAAAGAGCTAATCTTCATCGCTGACATACCAACTGGTTTGTCACTGGAATACAGTTTAACAGCTAATCTTCATCGCTGACATACCAACTGGTTTGTCATTGGAATACAGTTTACAAGCTAATCTTCATCGCTGCTACTACTCTCTGAGAGCTTGGGTCCACCTACGCTGTAACCACCATCTGACGACTTGAATCTAGTCCTCCCTCTTACCAACTCCTTCCCTTTACTTCCTCCCCCTCTCTTTCTACTACCACCCACCAGAGCCTTTCCCTTTCTAGATGCGCCCCTTCCTGTTCCCTTTGTGCTCCCTCTCTTATCAGAGCTCCCCCAGTCAAAGTCACCGCAGTCTTCCATGCCAGAATCACTGTCCAATTCCTCTTTTCAATAACGAGGCTATATAAGCCATCCAACGCCTCTGATACACTAGTTTGAGAAACTAGCATAGTCAGCGGACGATTTCAGAAACAATCTGTTCATTTGTGTCCTGGAGATGTGTTGTACGAACGTCATCCCAAACTAGGTCATATGAGCCACCCAAAGCCTTTGACATACCAACTGGTTTGTCACTGGAATACAGTTTAAAAGCTAATCTTCATCACTGACATACCAACTGGTTTGTCACTGGAATACAGTTTAGAAGCTAATCTTCATCGCTGACATACCAACTGGTTTGTCATTGGAATACAGTTTAGAAGCTAATCTTCATCGCTGACATACCAACTGGTTTGTCATTGGAATACAGTTTAAAAGCTAATCTTCATCGCTGACATACCAACTTGTTTGTCACTGGAATACAGTTTAGAAGCTAATCTTCATCGCTGACATACCAACTGGTTTGTCACTGGAATACAGTTTAAAAGCTAATCTTCATCGCTGACATACCAACTGGTTTGTCCCTGTAATACAGTTTAAAAGCTAATCTTCATCGCTAACATACCAACTGGTTTGCCACTGGAATACAGTTTAACAGCTAATCTTCATCGCTGCTACTACTCTCTGAGAGCTTGGGTCCACCTACGCTGTAACCACCATCTGACGACTTAAATCTAGTCCTTCCTCTTACCAACTCCTTCCCTTTACTTCCTCCCCCTCTCTTTCTACTACCACCCACCAGAGCCTTTCCCTTTCTGGAGGCGCCCCTTCCTGTTCCCTTTGCGCTCCCTCTCTTATTAGAATCCCCCCAGTCAAAGTCACCGCAGTCTTCCATGCCGGAATCACTGTCCAATTCCTCGTCCATGCCAGAATCACAATCTGCGTCCTTCTCAGGACGGACGGGGCCTCGAACCATATCACGGGCATCCCCCTCAAAATAATTGACCACCCTCCTTGACCTCCGCGACACATTCGAGGCCCCAGCACTCGGTGGACACTTCCCCAGGCTACCCATGTCAGGTTGTGAATGGATGCCCATTTGACCCTTTGATTGACCCCGGGAATGACCAGTCGCTTGACCCCTGGAGTGACCAGTAGCTTGACCTCTGGCCTGACCTCTCATAAATGGATTCCGTGCGGCTTTCCTCTTTTCCTGGGAACTCGTTTCAGCTGCACCCCGTACGGACACAGCCTCGTCCTCTATCCTATATTCTCCTCCTTCCAGGCTGTCTTTGGCCTTCCTTTTAAACTGGCTTTCTCCTAGACGTTTATTTTCATCCGAATCCCGGCGTGTCTTTTCGATTGTATCAATTGCAGACAATTTGTTACTGCTCGAAAGAGATGGTTTTGGTTTGCCGCTGTCCTGAATTGATGGCTTACTGGCCCCCACAGGTAACCAGTCACTGGCAGTCATATCAGAACCACCACTAGGATTGCTAGACTTTGGTTTCCTTTTGCCTACATACCGGTTTCTCTTTGATCGTTTCTCGGCTTGGATTTGTTTTTCAGTTTCAGTTCTTACTGTAGGCTCTCTTTCATCTTCAATCCTATAGTCGTCATCGTAATTCATATTTTTTGCTCGACCGCCGTGCCTTTTCACGGCGGTAACAGCTTTAGTCGATCTTCGGTCATTTCGTGGATGATGGGACACCCCCCCTTCACCCGACAGATCCTCATCATCCAACTGATTATCTTCTCCGTTGTCCTTCTTCACCTTACCATCACTCAATCTTTTTGTCTTTCCCATTGCAGACTTACGATTATTAACTTTGCGGCCAAAGTATACTTTCTCGTCCTTGTTTACGGTAGAATCACCTTCGTCACTCTCTACATTTATCGCATCGTCCAGTCTGTTTTCATCATTCCTTTCTAATCTTCGCATGACCCTACCCGCATGTGTTCCACCTATCATCCTGCTCGAAGTATGCCCTTTCCCTCCCATTTCCCTTATATCATCATTAGCGTTCACAGCACCCATCTCAATGTCATCCAAATTATATTCTGTGTCTGAGATTTGTCCCTCCCAGTCAGAGTTCGATCCTGAACATTCTTCATGATCAGAAAGCTCCGTTTCTGTTCGAGACGACTGTGGCATCTCTTCTGTAGCTTCCGGTCGTGGCTCACCCCCCGCCACGACGTATCCAGAATCGTGCTTACTCCAGGACCGACCAATGCCCCGATTATTTTTGGCAAACAGCTTCCTCGATTGACGCGCGATCCGCAGTAATGGCGGGGCCCCGGATCGCTCAAAGGTCCGGGCTACCCTTTCCACCGCGATCCGATCTACGTCAGGCCTTGGATCCGTTTCATCGATGGTCTCGGGTGATGAGGTCCTCTCCCGATCCTCACCCCTCTTTATCGCTCCCCTAGCCTGCTTCCTCTTGTTTCCGATGTCGCTCTTAACTCTCCTATTAGCCGTCAACTCACCGTCCGTTCTACCAATCCCTTGTGAGGAAGACGCGTTTGGAGGATATCCACCATCCGTATTTGAACCGTTGCCGATCGTTTGTTTGCTTACATCTGTTGATGAGCGTCTTTCTCCTCCAACCTCATTACCTGGATGAGCAGACAACTTCTGGAGAACGTTCTGGACACGCTTGCTCTTCATCTTCTGTCTCTCGGAATCAACATTCGGATGCAGGAAAAAGTAGGAGCTGATTTTACCTTGGAGCTGTATAAAGGGAGTAAATGAAACAAGGCATGATGATAATTATTTAAAAACAGTTGGCTATAAATGTATCGTATGAAATATCTTAATTGTTACGTTTTCTAAAGAAACATGTTCAAGTTTCAGTCAAGTTCAATATTTTCGTTGTTCAATTATGACAACAATATTGAGATAGATGTAACAGACAAGAGCACCAAAGTTGCAGTAAGTCATACCCATACCTCAGTGTTTAATATCCAATGACTATATGAGAAGATCCCAATTTCAGTTAAACAGCCAAAATTAATGAAATGTCCAGGGTGGAAAGGGTTAAACTGAAATTCCATAACACCCCATAGGAAGGACTACCCAATGATCGGTCATTATCGCCACCAAAATGCATTGCAATCTATAAGAGAAGAAACATTTACAGATTTTCAAAGAATGACCTCGAATGACCCCTAGATGACCTTTGACCTAAAATACCCAAACACCCGGTATGCATGGGTTCCCAATGATCGTTGTGTGCGAGTTTCGGCACAATCCGACAAAGACTGTACGAGATAAAGCAATTTTAATCAATTGTTGACAGATATATAGACAGACAGACATACAGCGATCACCATTACAATATCTCAGCCAGCACTACATGCAGGTCTGACCTAAAAATGAAAGAAGTCTGAAAAAGTCTGGCAGGTCCCCCTACATAAGAAAAAAACAAGGAACATGCAAAGTGCATGGTCATCTATTGCCCTAATTTTGGGGCCTCGTCTGTACATTGTAAAATAGCCTATCCTATCAGTATTTTATGAATAGAACCCCGGCTACTCAATAATATACGAGCCTCAGAGGTATGATCGTGAAAATCAATAGACTTCCTAAACGCCCGTAAAGCAGCCCTGTACAAAATATCAACTCAATGTGATATATCATATTCACAAGCCAAGATTTTTGCCATTAGCACCACTATTTAATATACATGGGATCGCCACCGAAAACAGATTTAGCTTCTTCCCGATGGGCTATAGAATATCATTTTGGCCAAATCTCAAAAAAAATTGTGAGGGCCTCCTCGCCTGTACATTGCAAATTAGCCTAGGCTCTAGCCGATCAATATTTTAAGAATAAAGCACCGCCCACTCATTAATATGCGAGGTGTCTTTGTTAAATCAATAGGCGTCCTAATCGACCCGCAGAGCATCCCTGTACCAAATATCAACTCAATCCGACCTACGGCCATTGCAATATCGTGTTCACGAGCCATTTCTTGATATTTTCACAATAGGCTCTGCCCACTCATTATTATGCGAGGTATCGGATGTCCTAACCGAACCTCATGGCATCCCTGTACCAAATATAAACTTAATCCAACTTACGGTTGTTGATATATTGTATTAACGAGCCATTTACTGAGATTTTTCCAATAAGCCCCGCCCATTCTTTTAATATTCATACAAGGTATTATCGTCAAAATGAATAGGCATTCATACCAAATATCAACTTAATCCGACCTATGGTTATTGAGATATCGTGTTAACGAGCCATTTCTTGAGATTTTCGCATAATCCCCGCCCACTCATTAATATGCGAGGTATCATTTGATGCGATGCTTATTGCGCGATAATGGTTGTACGGGTTTCCGATCCAGTCAATATTTTTCTGTTCTGTGGTATTAGCACAGAGGGTGGACAACTACACACTACGCGTCTGTAGTATGCACGTGTACACGTGTAGTAACGCGTCTGATATGGATGCGTTTGCAGGATAAAAATGTGTTTTGGATGATATACTGTTAAGCGTGCGGTCCCATGACCAGAGCACTGCACGCTAGCTAAGTTCTTACTGAACGCGACGTCACATGTCACACAGCCGTTGAATAGGCTTTACTATTTTCACGGTATAGTGTGAATAGTAAATGCAATCCAACGGTACATTGTGGGTTAGAGGGTTGTAATTCATGCCATGTGACACACAATTGTCCAATCAAATGTGTAGAATAATATTTGGTGTTGAATAATTGATAAAATAGATTTGGAATTACCGATAGTGTGTCGACTTGGATTCAAAGTTACCTACAGTCACGCAGTTTCAGCGTCCAC
>JAODAI010203518.1:0-10553 GCA_027575025.1 Scotoplanes globosa | reverse complement strand
CCCTTACTTGGCACAAAGCGATAACACTCCATTTTGTTAAAGACATTTGTCTTGCAGATGAGGATTGATGGCAGCGTATCCTTGGACAGGCTGGCACGGAATTTTGTTTTGTTCTTTGAAACATCGGAGAAGATCCGTTCCTCTTCAGCGTTGCTGTGAGGCAAGACTAGAATGTACTTAACAATCTCAAAGAGCAGCTGAAATAGAGGTACGCCACCAGCCTGCTTTAGTTGACCAAGACCGCCCCATAGCACATCTACTCGACTGTTATCAATATTGTCGACGACATCTGGTAGAAGTTTGTAGGAAGTCAGCTCATCGTAGAGAGCATCCATGAAGTCAGGTGTGCCATGGAGACGGACAAGTTGCTGCTTCAAAGTGGGAAATCGTTCAACGAAGTACATCGGGTCATCAATCTTGGCAGTCTGTCGGTTTTCGAATTGCATGAATTGGGAATCATGCTTCAGTAGCTCATTCTTCAGTGGAAAGTGAGACAGAGCATACTCACTGGCTGCGATGTAGAACATCCTGCAACCATGCAACACAGCATCCACTTCTCTGGGCAACAGGTCGTGCCTCTCCATGGCGTTCCTTGTAGCGAACCCCACCATGATGTCATCGTTGGACAGCGGCGTGTCATTTGGCTCAACCGTCTCAACTGGCTTATTGTTGAACCCATCAACTTCCATGAACCTTCCGAAGAGCAAGTGGAGGAAGGTTGTCAGCTCCTTAATCATTACAAAGAACTTTGGTTCCTCGCTCTGTAATAATTTGTTGATCTTGGTGAAGAGCGGCAACACTGACTGCAGGAACAACAAGTATATTTCTGTTGTTGGATTTAGAAACACTTTCTGAAGCCGCAGCAGTCTGACATCACTCCGTACTTCAGGCTGGCTGGCAAAGTAACTCTTAAGACTCGGAAACTGCTGCAACACACGGTTGATACATGTGTGTCTGCTAAGCCATCTTGTAGCACCAAATTTAAGAATCTTCCTGTAGTCCTGGTCACAAAAACTGCAGAAGTTCTTTAATGCCGCTTGTCGCTTTGTACTCTTGTCAAAGTAGTAATAGAGGTCTACTAGCAAATCATCCAGTAGTGGAATGCTTCTTTCTCTTTCGATTTGATCCAGCCGCATCCATCATTAATATTAAATTATTTTGAAGTCCTCGATAATATGATTGATATAATTGAACATACAACCTAATTTCAGTATTAACGAGTTTAGCTAGGCTAGGCACTGACTCAGAGTATTAAACTTCGACCTGTTAAACTTCCCACCAACCACGTTTACGATAAAAATACGGTAGCAAATACAGGCCACATCATACAAAAATATATTTAGGAAATAAAAAGTAAAATTTGGAGAAAAAAAAGATATATATATTAAAAAATAAATAAAAATAAAAAATTAACAAAACAAAACGTGGATGCGGGTCATTCAAAGCCATTCGCAGGTCAGCGGGTTTGGGGTCCCATCGGCGGGCCAAACCCGCCGTCGGCGGGTCACTTGGGAGCTATGCTTAACTGGTCCTTTTTGGTGTTCACCTGTGCAGGGGGGGGACTTTCCCCCTTGCATCTCGACCATAGTATATCCTAATGACTGCACATTTTCTGTGCCTATATAAAATTATGTTCTAACTTACAAAACGAGGTGAAATTTTCTTAGTATGTCAACTTTTGTAGTTATGAGCTAATTACCAACGTAAATTAAAAAAAATCACATTTCGTAAAATGCTCCAAATTGCCTCAAATCGAGCTTATGTATATAATGTAACTTCATGATAGCCTATATGATAAAGATAAAAGAAAGGTAGGCACGATACTAGGGATGTCTTTTGGGACTAATATGTAAAGAAAAATGGAATTAATGTGATATTTTAGTATTTTCTTATGTATTTCATTGTTTTTAATGACTTTTGGAATTTTCTATGTATTATATTGTTTCGCGTCTTATGTATTCCATTGTTTTTATTTTTTGTGTTTCATTGTTAAGATCAAAGGATTTGTATTTAGAAACAAGTTCAGACTTATAGAATGAAAATAATGTCAATCAATTGACAAATAACTCTGTCACAACACATATAATCGGTTTTCACATACGTTTGGTGTACAAACATATATGCAATATTTGCACATTATTAAGACATACCATTTTAAAATTCATGTGACACCTACATGGTATATCCGATTTGGACAGGAATGGCGTCAAAATGTGGGCAAGACAGAAAAGAAAGAAGTCATGGAAGGATAATTTAATATCCTAAGCGGTTTCAATTTACGGGTAAAAATGTTAACGGGGGAGCGGTATGCCCTCCCAGTTAAGCTAGTCACGAATTAACGTCGAATCAGTACCTAGCAAAATATAATGCATGGTGAAATTTTAACTAATAATTTGAGTTATGTGATTAATCTTGAGTAGCGTATATATGATGTGGAATGGTACAACGACGAGGGGGGTCTGGAATAAATGAGAAGAGGCCAGAGATAGTGGGATTCAACCGGAGTTAGCCTTACGTCACCTGTATGGGCAGAAAAAGAAGCCAGCTAGTAGGAGGGCCGTAGAAAAGGCAAGACGTGATGAGGAAGCTAGCATTTATAAGCAGCTGGGTGATGATGGGTGGAGGAAACTTATCTCTAAGATGGCATGAGACAGGAAGGAAGAGTGCGTAGATGTTAAGGGAGGTAGAGTGGTTAAAGATCCGGATGGCAGGATAGTCACGGGAAAGGATGATGTTATTAGGGTATGGGAGAACTACTTCAGAGACCTGTATAATCAGGGAGGAGGCGCTGATCTGGATTTACCCAGCGCAGTGAGGGTAAGATTGAGGTCGTCGATATTTCGGACTTTGAAGCGGATTGGACTCTGAGACGGATGAAGGGGAAGTGGGAGTGAAGTGGCTACAAGACTGTTCAATATGTGTTTGAGGGAGGGGAATACCCCAAAGGAATGTCGGACTGACCTGATTGTGCCTATTTGGAAGCAAAAGGGTGATGTTCATGACCCAGGAAAGTATTGGAGTACGACACTGTTCAGACAGGGTTTTAAGCTTTTGGAAAGGATTTTGGATAGAAGAATTATTGGGACATGTGTTTACGCTACTGGAAAGGATTCTGTATAAAATAATTAGGACAAAGGTTGAATCGCAGATTGGGGAGGAAGAGCAAGGGTTTCAGAGAGGGAGAGGGACAAGTGATGGTCTTTTCTCATTTAGGCAGTTGGTGGAAAAGAAACTGGAGGTCAAAGTGAGTATGGCATTGAGTTTTGTAGATTTGGGGAGGGCTTATGATACTGTACCTAGCCTGGAATTAGTCATGTCTACACTGCGGTGGATGGGTGTCCCTGAAGCAGAAGCTAGGATGGTAGAGGGTCTTTATGAAGGTACAACGGGTATGGTTTTGATTGGTTCAATGATGTCTGAAGAGTTTGGGGTAAATATTGGGCTCAAATGGGGTAGTACCCTTAGTACACTACTTGTATTATGATAATGGACGTGATTATCAGAAAGGTAGACACCAAGTATGTGCTGCGCAAGCTACTATATACAGAATACCTGGCAGTAGTTATGGACAGCAAACAGGAGTTGCAGGAGGTGTTGGTATAATGGAATGATTTATTTGAGAGTAATGGGTTGCGTATGAGCCTGTTTTGTCAGAGGGTTTGCATCGACAGGAGTTGGGTATTGCCCTAGCAGGAAGAGATATTAAGCAGAGGGATGGTTTTACATATATAGTGGGGTGATATCTGGTGATGGACGTTCTGATGGGGAGGTGGGTAATATGATTCAAGCAGGGGCTCTGGCCTGGATACATGTCGAGGGGATTATGACAGATAGGCACATTTCAAAGAAATTAAAAGGAAAAGTACTGGGTGCATGTGTTATTCCAGCATGTATATACGGGCTTGAGACCGTGGTTCTATCTACTAATGCTCAGCAACAGCGTATTCAAGTGTGTGAAATAATTGGATGAGAAGGATCGGCAGGTTAAGCGGGCAGAAAGGAGTGGTTGGATGGTATAAGGGAGGAGATTGGGATGCTTAGGAGTCTTACACAAAGAGTGACAAGGGGGAGAATGAGGTGGGCTGGGCATATGGAGTGCATGGACGACGGATGTCTCACGAAAAGAGCAAATGTCGCATGTGGAAGTTGGTCGAAGGGTGAGGGGGAGGCCTCGTTTGAGATGGAAGGCCTGTGTTGAGATGGATTTTTAAGATGGCTGGTGGGGCTGACGATGGAGGGTCAGCTCTATGAGTAGGGGGAATTGGAGAACAATGATGCAGCAGCTAGTTAGTGCATTCTTCCCCACCCTTTTGTTAGGGATATATGAGGTAGAGAGAGATAATGAAAATGAATAACACTATAGCCTTCAATCCAAAGTACATTAATACAAATATTATTATTAATCCATGTTTCTTATATGATTATACAAGAACATGGGTAACTGTAAATGAAGTGAAGACAATGAATTATGGAAGACTTCTGGTATTGATATGTAAGACATAAATATTTTCTATATGATTGGAAAATGCATCAGTAAATTCATTTTCAGTATAACAAGGGCACCTATTCTAGGTACCCTGTGAATTAACTAAATTATATAAAGTAGCGTTTTTATTATATCATTAAAAAAGAGTGCGTTATCCATATCAAGTGTGTCTAACTAAGTTTCACATGTGGTTAACTAAGATTGAAAAACATACATAAACAAATATATAAATAAGTAGGAAATATAATGACAGTGTATCATTATAAACAAGGTGAGTAATATATAGAGAATCATAACATTATGCTCAAGTAAGATGTTTGGTAATACTGATTCTACTATCAAATTGACTGATCAGAAAGTTATCGGCCATTAATCAAAGTTCATATATATAAGCGGCCCAGTCTTGGAACTGATAGTTTCTGCAGATCAGATAAATGTCAAATGTTCACTTTTGTGGTTTGGCCCACCTGCTGATTTTACCAATGCAGTTATCCTTCAATCAATCATCCAACAGGTGTCGATAGCGGGGTGTTTTCGTGTCATTCCGAGGAGCTGGTAGTTAGCATAGGTAGGGTCATCAGCTACGACGATGCCGATCTTTTTGAACTTTCGCCGTACCTGCATCACTGATAGTTTAGATTGGTAGGTTGCAAACTTCACCAGGATGGCACGTGTTTCTTATTGTATGCACAATAAAACATAACAATGTATAACCGTCCTTCTCACCTTTTAGCGGCATCACATAGCAATGAGCATTATGAACAAGACTACTGGTGAGTTTACTGTTCGCATTGGCCAATTGGCATAAAGGTAAAATTACTGACCGCATAGTTTCAGTGGTGGGCAATATTATATATGACCTCAGCTACATAATCAGTGGAAATTTACTACTAGACTAACAGGATACACATGCTAACATTTTATTATCTACTATATAATGGCAGTTTAAGCCCAACAATCGTAAGTATGGGCATATTTTGTATCGAATACCTCTCAATTTTGTTGGAAAACTTTAAGATTTGCCGAGAAATGAGGCACAAAAACAAATATTATTATTTCGATTTTGCAAAAGATGGACTTCAGATTCTGCCTTTTTCTTCTAGGCATTTTTTTTAAAAGCGACTGATCTAACTATAACACCGGAACATCCGAAAAATATTTAGTTTTTGTTTTAGATTGGAGTCACAAAATATACAGTACTAAACCGCAGAATAACGCCGGTTAGTGTAATATGGTAAAGTTTTCAGTGGGCGAAAATTGTAATGAGTCACGAAATACTTCGTTCAAAAAATATTTGTGAGGGACATTGGCCTACATTTGAAGGATTTTTCTGCAGGAAATATTAAAAAAAAATGACGGACATACCATTTAAGCACTAGTTAAAAACTAGCCTTTGAAGGAGATTATTCTTTGATGGAAATGCATTTGAAGTAATATTATCAAATCGTCACACTTTCAGGAATTTTTGGATGGAATGAGGAATGGTTGAACATGCATTCATTTTGACGTAAATCTAATTATTTCTAACTAAGTCCATTAAATATAAATTTAATGCGGTTCCATCAAAAAACGTTTTATCATAAATCTGTGCCCTTTGCATTACTGTTCAACCTGTGATCCAGAGTTTGTCTTTGTTAAATGCTGAAAATAGTCCCAAGTTAATACAAAGCATATTGAATGGAATCAAACTAAAAAACTAAAATCCGAAAATTATTAAACTGAAGTCACACGGTAAAATGAAGCCGGAAGGTCCTAGGTGGCTTAGAGTGGTTGCTGAATTGACATGGTAAAGTTTCTCAAGTCTGAAATATATGTGATCATCCACCACAAAAGCAGAGTAAAGTCGATTTTTGAGAAAGTGGGTTCTTTGTATTATTGGATTATCTATTTCAAGATCTTTAAAATTATATATAATTTGTGCAGATTTGAGGTTAATAAAACAGTGGTACATCAGTCACAAGATGGTGGAATTTTAAATAACTGAAACATGTGTATCTGGAATGTTGGTTTTAATTGCAACAAACAATAGTATTATTACTGAATAATTAACCATTGTCAGTGGTTTCCAAGCAATAATGTTGTTGTCGATCATTGCTACATTGGTATTGTAACGTGAGTCATTGTTTGCTCTGGTATATATTTGAAGTAGTAAAAATTGAACAAGCGCGACTTTAATCCACTTTTGTCACATATACCGTTTCCTCCAAACTATGTCAGGTGAAAACGTTTTTTCAAAAATATTTCTCTCAAAGGTTTACCCCTCAAATTACATTCTTGCAATAATCGAAAGTATTTCCTAAATTTGTCATTCCCTAAATTACAATTCCAGACTTAGAAAGTAAACGTTTCTGCTACGCTGCATCTATTCCGCACCTATGCCGAATGTATGCCGCATATACATACTGCAGTTTTGACCCATATAACATATATGCCGCGTATATACCGAATATTTTCCGTATTTATGCCGCATTTATGCCACATATATGCCTTATATATATATGCTGTATCTATGCCCAATTTGTAACGCGTACATACTGCAACTATGCCGCATACACAGGGAGGAGTGGGTGTCATACACGCCATCACAATAAAATTAAGATTGAATTGACAGGGGCAGGTGCGACGGTGGAGTAAATTACCACTACCTGACTGTGGTACCTGCGAAAGGAATACTGGAAAGAATATCTTAAGAACATCCAAAATTTGACCCTAAAACAACAGATTTATCCTCCCATGGAACAGAGTATACTTTGATTTATGTAATGATACTGCATGTGGAACGCACTGCATAATTATGTTAAATATAACTATAAACTACAACCGGTTAGTCGAGTTAGTTGCGTAAACACAGTAAGGGAAATGTAAGGTGAGAACCCTTACTCAAAATTCGCAAAATTCATAAATTTCTTCAACCAAAATCAATCTCAGGTCAAAAAATCAATGTCGCGACTTTTTGCCGTATTTTTTAAATCCAAACGCAAACGCGACACAAAGGCCGTAAACAATCACAAACTCTTTTTTTTTTTAAACATATATACCAGTAAACTATTTACGGTAAAATTGTATCTACAAAACACATTTTTCTACAGCAGATAAAATTACTGATATTTTCTAAACGACCAACTAAAAATAACTGATAACATCCTAAATCCGAAAAATCAATACATGTGCAAAGTTGTGGAATTTGTATACCCAATCAACCCAAAAATATGATATTTGGAAATCATTCGACCACATCGTCATTGTTTTTCACAACAAACATACTATAAAGTCGAAAATAACGCAAAAACACGGAGTTGCTGATCTCATCGCCATAACACAACATAGTTGATCATAACATACGCATGCTGGGATGACTCCCTTAAATATCAATACACGTCCCTTTATGTCAATAAACTTCCGACTGACCAGATCCAGGTTTTTAAGGGGACCGTCACGTCATATTATACTCATCAAAACTTGATGAAATGATCCTGGTTGCTATAAAGACCAAACCAGCAGATATCGGTATAACTGAAATTTGGCTAAATGATTCGGTGGATAATTCTGAAGTGGAAATACCAGGGAACATCGTCCATCACCGTGACCGCGTTGGAGGAGGAGTGTGTATATATATCAAGTCCGATATCACATTCAACCCCGTCCAGATCTTTCAACTGTGGTTTGGAGAGCCTATGGGTGGAAATTATACTACCCAAGACACGACCTATATTAACTGGCATTTGCTATTGTCCACCTAAACATTTTTTTGTCATGAACTTTTAGAATACTCTTATTCTGAATGTAACGGTTTTACGGTTTTGAGAGAATGTAACGGATTTGAGAGAATGTTTATTCTTTAGTAGTTTATAAAGGACCGAACCAGAATAATTGATACTTCTGAATATATTTTAGATCTGATTATTGTATCAAATCATGATACCATTTGTCAATATGGTGCTATAAGTGTTGGTCTTAGTGACCACATGTTGATATTCGTAATACCCTATACTCGTAATGCTTTTAATTCCAAAGACTCATGTGTTGCATAGGACAAATTTAAATGTATATTTGTATGTGTTCTTGATGTAATGGCCCCTTTTAAAGAGGTCCGTCTTAAACAGAGGTACTAATAGTCCATGAATGTATACGGAGATATTATACCTCATTATTCAACGAGAAATATATCTGTCCAAGTATAAACTTTCAAAAGATCATTCTGATCATGAAAAGATTTATATTATAGAAATCAGGTCAGATACAAAAAAATAAGCCAAAGCAACTTATTTTGTAAATGCCGTAAATGAAAATAAAGACAAACCCAAGACACTTTGGAAAGTGTTTTAAATAATTTAGGAACCTCTGCTAGATGTAAGACTAAGTGTGGTAGCATTGGCTTAACTATTAACGGAAACTCAGTTTTGATAAATCCAAGGTTGCTAACCATTGCAACACTTTGTATAAAACTATTTCTCAATCACTGATTGACATATTACCACACCCACCTCTTTAATGATAACTAACAATATTTGCAATCTTTCTGAACCGTTTATCCAGAACTTAACAGGAGGGCCATAATGCCCCTCAACATTTTTTACTCGTGAATCGAAACCCCTTGGGATATGACATTTTCCTTGACTTTTCTCTTTCGTATCTTGCGGACATGTTGACATCATTCCCTTCAAAATCGGATATTCCACGTAGGTATCACCTGAATTTAAATTGGTATATTTTAAAAATGTGCAATTATTGCGTATGTTTGTAAACTAAATGTTTATGAAAACCGATTATATGTGTTGTAACACTGTACTTGTACATATATTGACATTCTGGTTATTATTTAAGTATGAACTTTTGTCAGGTACAAATGCGCTCATTTCAAATAATTTAGTATAAGCAAAATCAGAAAGTATGTATATGATGTTAGTTGATATTATAGAGCAGAAACGTATCTCCAAAATGTTTCAAACTAGAGTCAAATATGCTATTTCGTTCTCAATATATTGATGTTTGAAGTTTTCAATTTTAAAAGTTTCACTTTAAAAAAAATGTCTTTACCCAAATATTGTGACGTAAGGTCCTTACAAGTCAACCATAGTTATGACCTGATAAATGGCATGTAAATCCGTTTTTTCAAAAGTTAAATGCAGATAATGTTCAAACTTTGGATGAAGGTTGACCCCAATTTTAACCATTGAACGAAAAAAACATTCATTATTAGTTGTATACAACACCCTGTTATCGATGGTCTTTAGTTTAAATTTGCCTATTTAGGTCCTGGTATAACATTGGTCTAGACCCTAACGTTAAACCAAGCCTAGTAACGTTGTGCCTAGCCTGTTTGTTTGCATTAATTACGTCATACACGTATGGTAACAAAACGCACGGGTTATAGTAAATGATAGGGTGATTGTCAAAAAATGCACGGTGATATTAAATAAATGGACGGTGTGACGTCATCACTGAGTAATGGTGATTTTTTAATCGATGGCTTGTGACACACAGTTGTCCAATCAAATGTCTAGAATATACTTGGGTTTTGTATAGTACCAATTATTTACACATTATATTTGAGATTTACGGCTACATTTAAATATACTTTTCTCTGTACTAAGAAAATCACAAAGTAGTGGTGCTGGGAAAGAAAGACCTTAATAATGGAACGAGGCATCAACAGGAAATGTGCAGGAGTTGTTCTATACACCAGTCTTCACACAACAATGAACAGTTTTTTAGTATATATGCTACTTGTTGAGCTTGAAACACAAATTACCTGATTGGCTGCTGATATATCCAGTTACATCTGTTCCCGTGTTTATCAAATCAGAGGTCTCAGCTCGTTACCATATCAACCACACTATGAAAATGTTCGTTTTAGATTCCCCACAATGCATACTATACAGCACAATGCAAAACAGGGTGAACTATGCGCAATGATGACATACTTTGATTAAAAACACCCCAAATTTATTTCAATATTTCATGTCAGGGTAACTTCTTTAGCCAATGGTTAATCTTCCAGAAGGCCCTGTGATGCAACGAACGGACAAGAGGATAGAGGGGAAAACCGGAGTGCCCGGAGTAAAAC
>JAODAI010203407.1:0-10554 GCA_027575025.1 Scotoplanes globosa | reverse complement strand
CATGGCCATAACCCTCCAATCGCCATCTCCCCCAGCCCTCCTAAAATCCCTCTCAACACAGTCCTTCCACCTCAAACCGTCGATTCCTCCCCCTACCCATTCTACCAACTTCCTCATGCGACAACGCCGTCTTTGGAAGTCGTCCTCCATCCATCCGTTCCACATGCCCAGCTATTACATATAAACCTATATATTTCAGTGGTTCATACAACAGTTACATGACTATGTGGACGTTCCGTTTTGTTTATGTTACATATATCTGTACAAAACAGTTGAAGTAGTTTCGTTATGTGACTGACACCAACATGTTAGTAATACGTTGATACCGTTTACGTGTAACTCAATTCGTACAGAACACCAACGGAATAATTTGGCATCAATTTGGTAGCAGTTACCTAATTAAGTTACGTAACATTAGTGGCCCAAAATAAATTATTGCGTAACCAAAACGTTAGTGTAAACTAACACCAATATGTTAGTTGCGAAAATAATACGTTACCGTTACGCAACTCATTTATTACGTAAGAGCAACGTAATACTTTGACGTACGTTTGGTGGCAGTTACCTAATTAAGTATAGGCTACGTACTATTTTATGTGGCAATAATTAAATGACTACGTAGCCAATACGTTAGTATAACTGACACCAATATGTTAGTTGCGAAACTAATACGTTACCGTTACGTAACTACATTTTTACGTAACAGTAACATAATCACTTGGTGCATCAAGTTTTGTAGCAGCTATACCTAATTAAGCTATACGTACTATTTTAGGCGGTAAAATATAGACGGGTACGTAACCAATACGTGCATTATTACGACACTAAAACGACCCGTGTGCATAAACAGTTTGAAGTGATGGTAGAGCGGTTATCTACTGATCAATATGTTCTGTAATTCAGAAATTGAACACGTTATGGGTGCGGTGCATTAGGGACATTTATCTGATTTATGGCTGTGGAAATATTAGATCGTATACCTGATATTTTAACGAATATTGCGATATTATTATTTAAGGATGGTATTTTATTGTATTACTAAATCAGACATGGTGCTATGAAAGTTAAGGTTAAACTTTTACAATTAGGTCTATGGAACTCATCAAGTTGTTTCCGGGATCTGCGATGTGATGTACCGTATTAACGAGCACGTGTCAGAAACGACAATATGTGTCCTTTTAAGCCCCGCCTACTCGTACGTACCACCATCATACCATAACACAATATACTTCTTCAATGATCAATGTAGCTTCACGGGGTCGCGATTTAACTGAAACCGTGATATTATGATGCTCGATATCAGCTCTATCCACTAACTAATATGCATGATATCAACGTAAATAGCAAGATGTATCAAATAATTCTACCTCGTGGTATTACTTACGCGTTCTAGGCATCAACCCAATCGGAGGCTCGCGGTTTTGATATATTGTCAAATTTTAAGGTTTCGGAATAAGCGTACGCGTGCTATGCGGATGTGATATGTGTCTTGACATTTCCTTAGTATTGTAGGGTATCACATTATAAATTTCATTGGGCGAAAAGGTATCGCACACCGTGTTGTACATACTTTGGAAATCGTGTATTTATTCCAAACTGGCCATACGGTGTTAAACGCTATACAAAGACCGTGGTGGTTTTAGTGCATATCCCAACTCGAAACTAAAATACGTATGCGTAGTGTAATATACTTAGATTACTTTGACCACGCGTTTCCACCACATAATACCTTAAACTTGCTGGTTATAACATTCCAGCTGATTGGCTAGTGTAAACAGAGCTAAATTCCTCGCCATGCCCATTGATAGCACCTCCGTCTTATCCCAGGCTACTACGTAACCCATGTCTCTCAAATAAATCCTTTCATTCTACCATAACCTGATAATCACCTCCATTACTGTCTCCAGCTCATTAAAACATGCTGGAATAACACATGTAACCAATTTTTTCTCTTTTAATTTCTTTGAAATATGCCTATCTGATACAATCCCCTTTACATGTATCCAGGCCAGAGCGGCCCCCAACGGAATCATTTTACGCACCTCCACATCCGAACGCCTATCCGCATCTATGTTTGTGCAGGCCAGAACCCCCGACTGAATCCTTTTACACACTTCCCCATCAAACCGTCCATCTCCATAAATCATTCCCCTCTGTTTAATACCTTTGCCTACAATGGTTATACCCAACTGCTGTCGATCCATACCCACTGATAATACCTCTATATTATACAGCAGACCAGCCTAATACGTAACCCATGTTTCTCAAATAAATCCTTCCATTCTACCAAAACCTCCTACAACTCCTGCTTACTATCCATAACTACTGCTGGTCGTCAGCATATAATATATTTTTCAGTACATTCTTTGGACCGACTTTCCTGCTAATCATCACTTCCATTACCACAATGAAAAGAAGTGGACGGTGGCCGGGCACTACCCTGCCTAAGCCCAATATTCACCCAAAACTCTTCGGACACCACCGAACCAACCAAAACCCGACCCTTTTTTCCTTCATAAAGGCCCTCCACTATCCCGACTTCCGCTTCAGGGAGACACGTCCACCTCAACGTATGCATAACTAGTTATCTAGTAACAATATCATAGGCCTTCTCCAAATCTACAAAATCCAACGCTATATACTCCATATCACCTCCAGTTTATTTTCCACCAGCTGTCTACGTAAGAACAGCCCATCGAATGTCCCTCTTCCCCTCCGAGAAAGTGACCCCTGAATTCCCGATCTCCGTTTCAACTATAATCCTAATTCCAACATTCACCAATATTATTTTTAATGTCCAAGTACCGCATTGTGTTATAACGAACAGTCGTAGGCAGAGGCGTAGGTGTGGAGTGTAAGATTAATTCGACGAAACGTCACCAGGAGCATCTATAGTCATTCTCGTCTGCATGATCAACCGACAAATTACAGTTCCATATCAAATAGTGTTACGATGCGCTGGAAACGGTACCGTATTCCTGCTACCTACATCATTAACAGTTAAATAAGACATGCACAGTCAATAGCCGTAGCATTGATATCACCTATCGACATAAATACTGTCAAAATCAAGAAGCTTGTGGTCAGTAATAAAGACTTATAAAATATTTCCTGCGATATAGGGGTGTTGAATCTCATTTTTGTCTGCGCAAACTTCGCGCCAAACAATATTGGCGCTCTGCATACATTGTGAAATAAGGATAATACAAATTGGTACCCTCCCAGGATACCCAGTTTCAAAAGTCTCGCAACATTGTGTATTTGTAATACTGCATATGAAATATACATGTATAACTTACTTTCTTGTACAACATATATGCATAGCGAAGCGTCTAACCTAGGGATAAATTATTACTTTTAATATAATGGACAAGACTCAAGGGTTGGATGGGGTGTTCCGCTTACATCAATTGGAGAACCGGTACAAATTCTAAATTAAAGCTAAAACGTCAGTTAAGAAAATTTTGATTTCTAATGTTGACCCCAAAACAAACTGGGCAGTATTTTGACATAATAGCGTAAAACAAATCAGCGTTTCTATAATAATTTAGGAACAAATTGGCAACACAGGCCTAATCCTAATAAGAAGAAGACAAATGATGTTAAGAGGTGGGGTGGTCTATGCAATGTACACAAAGACCCTGCAATGTTCAAGCAGAAGAAAAATGGGAACCAATTCGTATCTGGATTAATTTTTAGCATGTCGTGAGATGGGGGAGTGGGGAAACCGTACATGTACTCCAGTTAACGGTGGTAAATTTTAGAGTCGGTATCCTACACCAGTGGTGTACGCAACAATTATCATAGGTAGGGATAACTTTGTGAATCCCACGACTCCATTATATACCCTGAATTTTGTAGCCTCGCACAAAATCAATAAAGCCTCCTTTTTCACTATCATACAGGCTCATTTTCCCCGACTGCTGTATGCCATTTTCTACAGCGCTTTGCGGCAAATATTTTGATGGCGTGATTTTTCCCACAAATCACTTGACCGTGTTGTCTTCAATTTCACGGCGCTTCTCGTCGAATAAATAATATGCTTAGCCCAACAATCAATAATTTCCCCCAACCCCATATTTCTCAAAAAGACCAAGAAAATACATTATATGATACCTTGATTCAATTTAAGAGGTCTCTAAATACACATCTTTTCAAACTTCACTTTGGTTGATACACTGTGTATTTATATATGTTCATGATTGTTGATGGTATTTGTTGATAATGTTATATATTAGTTTGCTGTGGCCTTCTAATCTTATGCAGGAAAGGCGCTATATAAATATTCACTATTATTATTATTATACACAGAGTCTACTTTTCAAATCTTTCTGACAGATATGAGTTAACTAAATGTAAAAAAATCATCAAAATGCACAGGAAGTTATTTTCCGGCCATCCATATGATATATGTGTAGGACAGCATATTTCAATCCGTGGATATGTGTGTGTGTCCAACTGCATGTGAAATAGATATTTGTATACATATTTGGCAAAAGCTATGATTTGTCTTGGCTAAAATGAAGATGTTGCTTTTGTCACTATGAAATATGTGTCGGCGTGGAAAGGAATGATTGTTAGCACGCACCATTTTACATACAAACCCTTTAGGAAGACCACATACTGTAGGTACACTCCACACCAATGGTGCTCCGCTTAGTCATAGTGGACAGACGCGGACCGTAATGGATGGACGTGGACCACCCGTTTGAAAAAGCATGCCACTATTACCCATTTATTCACTGACTAATGGAGCTCATTATATAGGTTATACGGAGTTTGTATGCACTCAATCAGACTTAACTTACATCTCTTGATCATACAAATAAAGGTCCATTTGTAGCGGCCATATTGGAACTTAAAGGTTAAGACGGTAATTTAAAATTTTAAAAGTTATTTGAATTTGAATAATTGAATTTTGTTATGTCTTAAAATATATAATTATGTACCATAATCAAAATAGCTGTATGTTCCATGCATGCATAAGTTATGACTTTTTAAACACTATCAGGCTATGGTAAATGCTTAGTAATGAATGGAAAATATAGTTAACCTAATTATATCCAACCAATTACTCCACTATCCACTATCTAAATATCACACGCAGTTAATGAGAGGTCGAGAATGGTGCCACAAATATACTTGACATTTGAAGCAATATAAACGTTAGTATTTAATGAAATTGGTTGAGCACAAATACCCCCCCCCTCCCAGTCCATCATCCAACTTATATTGGCGTGTCATCTTTGTGATGGTGGTGACCTCCAACTTACCCCACCCGAACTATGTTGATCGTTGACGTCATCAGATCAAGTAAAACGTATCTACATATATGTCAAACAATTTTCTCGGTTCAAACGCCATACGTGTCCACAAACAACAACTATAATTGCGAACAGTTTAATATTATATATTGAACGCTAGTTTTCAGAAAACAATCACTTTACACCACTAAATATATTGAATCGGTTTAAAAATGGCCACCCTTGGCATGGTTTTCTATAGTCGAGGATTACTGGTTTACTGACCATGTTCCAATACCATATGCTGAACATATCGAAAGATGATTCTGGGGTAACTTATTCAGGAGACTGTCCAGCGGAAATTTAAATGGGGTAATTTTCAGGGGAAATTTGTGGGGTACAGTTACTGTCCATGTAGTGAAATAGTCAAGATACCCCCATAAATAGTTCTGTCACGTCGATTGATATTGTGCAACATTACGGGCTTATATAATCATGGGAGAGCGTTAATTTGTTCCCGCCATAAAAAGAGACAATTATACAGTAAAACACTCTGGTTAAATTATAACCATTTTGAGCAGGATCCAAGTCCTTAAAACACATATACAAACCATGTCAACTCGACTGGGAAATCCTGGTCACATTATCAAAATATCCTTATCAAATCTAACGAGGAATACCGGTCCAATAGTTGACCAGAATATTTGTTAAATTGACCAGTGTCTTCAGTCTAAAATTGCCAGGTTTGTTTAGGATTTCTAAGTACTTCGATTCTGATCAATCTAACCAGGGTGTTTTTAGAGTGTGCCCAGCGGAATTGCATGGAACGCCATAAAGGACTAAAATGCAGCCAAAAGTGATGTCACTATAACTCATTATGTGATGATAAATAGTAGCCACATAATGACAAATAACATCCCAAGGTCCTTATGTGGCACCGAGGCACTGCCACATAATGGCTAACAACAAATTATTTGTACTGATGTCTTTCGACTGCCACATAATGACCTGCCAAAACGGACTAAAGTCATAAGTCCTTATGTGTCCTCTCTACTACCGCCACATAATTACATATTTTTGTCTTGCTCATTATATGTCAACGTCGAGTAGTCATCATATAATGATATTTGTTCTCCTTGGCCCTTATGTGACCATCATGGAGTAGCCACACAATGACTTAATTATTCCAACTCATTATGTGACAGTCCATGAACAGTCACATAATGGCATGGAATTCACCTTGTCATTATTCGTCGTCTCTGCGTAGTGTCAGAACGTTAAGTGGTAGCATGCGTTTTTGTGGCATGAGTTTTTATGTGGAAACAGTGTTTATCAGATAAAATGCAGAGATCAATGGTAAACAGAGTTTTGCGATAAACTAAATTTATCACCACATATGTAGGCCTATATATATCTATCATACTATACATAGTACACGTATATCATCCCGTGGCTCTTGTATATACCAACGAAATACATATGGTACTGTACTTGAAATGTAAACAATGTATTTGCTTAAAATATAGTTATATAAACAATGTGATATTTCCATCCGCTATGAATATATACGGGCAATTGAGATTAAAACGTGTATACAAACCGATTCACTTTATCCACTTTTTGCGAAGCAGCTGATCTACTGGTCATAAAATAATTGATGTATCCAACACCAGCTACAGTTAGGCAAATAACAGCCACTTTCAGCAGGACTTTGAACGCCTTTGGGAAATATATGACACGAGTAGTTGTCTGAATAGTGCCCATCATTTTGGTGGCTGTAAAATATTAAATAGTGAGCAATTAATTCAGTTAAAACAACTTTGCACTAATAAAACAATTTAATTTCGTTGTGTGTTTTAATTACAGTTATGCATAATGTATGTGTGTACATGTATATGTACATACTTTTTACTCTTTCTCTCTCTACCTCGTGTATCCCTATATACCCAGTGGGCAGGCCGCCTGCGGACCGCCAGCGGTTACGAGGCGACCTAGCGGCCAAGTGGTGGCCACTACGCCTAACCAATTATTGTTTATCAATTATAATGTGGGCATGTAATATATGATTGCCGTAATATATAGCCTATAATGAAAAAGAAAATCAATCTATGAGGTTGCATAATAAATCAATATAATTGATTTAAGTTCCACTCCTGCCAAGTCGTCTGCCAGTTACGTTGTGTCAACTTACGTGTCCATTTCCGTGACATCAACTTACGTCTCCACTTCCTCACAATGGCTAGTCCTATGGTACACACCGGATACCACTTGAGATAACACCATGTTATTGGCTATTGTTCGATATCGTTGACCATTCACGGTCTGGTATGCTAGCCACTCCGAATTGCTGTGTTTGTTTTGGTGTATACGAACATCGAACAAGGAGCCATGTGGTTTAACAAGAAATAACCCAGAATACTATTTTTAGGATGAGTCATTGCTTCTCCAACTATTAGAGTAGTAAATCGGGGATGTGTACACATCGACCTGTCATGTTCTTTCTGGAGAAACATTTCCCCATTTTTAACAGTGTATCTCCATTGGTGTAGTTTGACTGTAGTCTAAGCAACACTTATCTATTATAGAATACACGCGTTGCCATAACTATACGTTATATGAGAGAGAACTCCGGACATCCGGGCTATGGACGCATTCATGCATAATGGAAGTTACCTACATGGATATTTTCACACTGTCGTACAACAGTGCCATTAATCCTGCCCGGACTATTCCCACAGGGTGACTTTTACCTCTCTGGCTGTCTCTCTCTTTTTACCTCTTGAATCCCTAAAAAGGGATGAGGAAGAAAATACTGACCGACAGCCGCACCATTGGCCATGACCATCCAATCAACATCATCTCCAGCCCTCCTAAAATCCATCTCAACACCGTCAGTTCTTCCATCTCAGACGAGGTCTCCCTTTCTACCAACCTCCACATGTGACATCGTCATTTTCGGGAGTCGACCTTCGTCCATACGTTCAACATGACCAGCCCACCTCATGCGCCCCCTTATCACCCTCTATGCAAGGCTCCTATTCATCCCAATCTCCTCCCGAATATCCTTCAACCTCCTTCTATACACCCGCTTTACCCCGGCAATCTTTCTCATCCAATTATTTTCGCATATTTGGAGTCGTGGTGTTGTTGAGCCCCAAACAGGGCCACTGTCTCAAGCCCGTAAATACATGCAGGGATAACACATGTATGGGCCTACTCAATACCTCAAGTTCCCTTTTAATTTCTTAGAAATATGTCAATCTGACATAACCCCCTCCACATTTCTCCAGGCCAGAACCCCGACTTGATCCTTTTACGCACCTCCCCATCAGACCGCCCATCCCCATAAATCATCCCCCTCAGATACGCAACACTATCCCTCTGTTTAATACCTTTGTCAACAAGGGTTATACCCAACTCCTGTCGTTGTATGTCCACTGATAAAACATATGTCTTATCCAGGCTCATACGCAGCCCATGCCTCTCAAATAAAACCCATTCATTCTACAAGCACCTCCTCCAACTCCTGCTTACTATCCATAATTATTGCTAGGTCGTCAGCATATAACAGCTTTTTCATTATATTCTTTGTAATGACTTTCCTGCCAATCACTTCCATTACCATAATGAAAAGAAGTGAACTGAGGGCACTATACCCTACCTAAGTCCAATATTAACCCAAAACTCTTCTGACATCCCGAACCAAACAGGACCCTCTCTATTGTACCTTCATAAAAGCCCTCCGCCATCCTAACGTGTGATTCAGGAACACGTAGACATAACTAAGTTCCTTGGAACCATATCATAGACCATCTCCAAATCTACAAAACCCAATGCCATACTCCCTTTCATCTCCAATTTATTTTCCATCAGCTGCCTAAGTGATAACAGCCCATCGCTTTTCCCTCTTCCCTTACGAAAGCCCTGCTGTTCCTCTCCGACATCCGTCTCAACTCTAGCCCTAATTATTATATCCAAAATCCTTTCCAAAAGCTTAAAAACCTGTCTATAACAGTGTGATACCCCGATACTTTCTTGGGTCATGAATATTACCCTTTTGCTTCCAAATAGGCACAGTCAGGCCAGTCCGCCATTCCCCTCCCTCAAACACACATTGAGCAGTCACCTTAACCACCTTTCTCCCGTATCCTATGTAGGCATAAACATTTCCACACTCGTTTGTTCCAAACCCGTAGCCTTATCCTCTTCATCCGTCTCAGAGCCCAATCCACTTCAAAGTCCGAAATCTCGACGACCTCAATCTTACTCCTTACTGCGCTGGGTAAATCCAGATAAGCGCCTCCTCCCTGATTATACAGCTCTCTGAAGTAGTTCTCCCATACCCTATAATAACAACTTCCTTGTCCGTGACTAACCTCACATCCGGATCCTTGACCATTCTGCCTCCTTTAACATCTACGCCCTCTTCCTGCATGTCCCTTGCCATCCCAAAGATACGTTTCCACCCTCCATCATCATCCAGCTGCTTATAAATGCTATCTTCCATATCACATCTTGCCTTTTCTACGGCCTCCATAGCTGCCTTCTTGTTATGTCCATAAAGGTGACGTAAGGTTGAATCCCACCATCCCTGGCCTCTTCTAATTTCTTCCATACCTCTCTCTTCTTACCCACTGCCCTCTCTGTATCCTTCACCCACCACATCTGGCTTTTCTCCCACGAACCAAGGCTAAGGAGCCCTATCTACCCCATATCCTATATAATTTAGTCCGAGGGACATTTCATACAGGGTCTTTTCCGACTGCCACACCGGCCATAATATACAGGAAATCGATGGAAATGAACATCAATCAGAATTCGAAGGAGAGTTGGCACATACACTGTCACACATATTATTTAAGTTACGTGTCATTTTCAATTATCAAAGGTTTGATAAGTATAAATTGTATTATGATATAATTAAAAAGGCATAAACGAATGCACCACATTGTATAAACCCTAGGAAAGAGTATTGTTTAAATAGAAAACCACCAACTTATACTTACTTTCAAAATGGCGATGACTAACATATATGTGTACCCACGCCCATGTAATAACCCTGGAACTGTGAGAACGACTCTGAACTATTGGCAATTATTGTGGCACCAGTGTATGCAGTAAGTTTCAATGATACATCATATCACAAATAGTGTAAACCTCTCACAGTGTGTCACCCGTCTCTCCAATTTCACACCAAGCACCTTTAATTAAAGTTCACTGCGGCATTTTATTTAATTTATTTAAAGGGTTCATAAAGTTTGTTTCCATGTTAATTGATATTATAGAGCAGAAAATTATCTACCAAATGCTT
>JAODAI010203296.1:0-10555 GCA_027575025.1 Scotoplanes globosa | reverse complement strand
AAATTTGAAAAATTCAAACATCAATATATTGAGAACGGAATGTCCGATTTGACTCTAGATTGAAGCATTTGGTAGATCATTTTCTGCTCTATAATATCAATTAACATTGAAACAAACTTTATGAACCCTTTATGGTCCTTGATGATTTTATTATAAGATTTAATTTAATTAATTTATTTATTTGTTTTTCAACAGCATATCATAGGCACAACACAGTAGGTCTACATTTATACATATATCACAAGTTAACAATGTTCTATATAGGAAGTGTTCTAAAAAACCGAGGGGCTTAGCAAACTATAACATTCCCCTTTCTACATTAACTGTTGTTAAACCGTGAAATTGAAAATAATGTTAACTATTAAGTTCACAAAATAGTTTGGTAGTGTCTCATATTATTGGTGTAATTTACATACATATACTGTCCTGTGTTAGCACTCCTGGTCTGAATCCTAAATAATAACACTAAATGTAAGATACAACGCAGCAGGGCCAGCTGTGATTGGATAATACAATCAGCAAGAACTAATATATAGTCGTGGTAAAAATGGTTAAATATATTGTTCTTAAAATAGTGGCGCTATTACTCTATTTATGTCTTGGATTCACCGGCTATTAATCATGAGATCAGATGATTTATGAAGGGCGCCTTAAACTTCAACCTTAGATCCTACCCTTTGAGCGATCTCATCGTCACTATTGAAAAATTATTATATGGAATCCTAAACGACTTAACACCATATTATTTTAAGGAATTATTCACCCCTACAATGGAAATGCAATCAGTTCCAAGATCTTCAACTACAAAAACCTACATTTATCTGGAGGTCATACCGAATATCATGGATCATGGAAAAATGGATTAATTAACCCCTAATTTGATTAGTTTTCCTGGCCCTTTTCAATGCAGATGTTATATGAGCCATCCAAAGACTTTGGTGTACCATTTACACAGTCACTGGAATAAAAATAATCACTCCATATTCCAGTCCCGACTTTTCGATCACGAGTCCTACGCTCTATTAAGCTGACCAAATATAAAAAAATCTTGCCGGTATTAAACAGTTAATTTCAAATATTGTTCTTATCTGCCATATGTTTTGTATGTTGTATTACTAGTACGGTTTTATATTTTTATTATTAACTTCTTAGGCACCATGTCATTATCTCATGTATTTTTATGTACCGATGTTCTTTGTTTTATAGCGATCTTTTTACATATATTATAATTTCACGTTTCATATTTTAATATAGTACTCTATTCTCAACCTTTAAATTGGTGATTTTATTACAACATTTAATTTATTTGTTTTTCTACAGCACATCATTTATCAGTAGGCCTGCATTTATATAGGAAGTGTTCCAAAAACAGAGGGGCTTATAGCAAACTAGAACACTCCTCTTTCTACATTGAATGTTGTTAAACCGTGAAATTGAAAAGAATATTAACTATTAATTTACAACATAGCCCCACCCCTAACAGATAATCTTCATAAATATAATATAGGCCTATATTTGATTAATACAAGCAAATAAAATCATTTTCCCCATCTCTAACAGATAATCTTCACAATCTTCATAATCTTCATATCAAATATATTTGATTAATATATAACTTATAAGTCTTGTATATGATAAATGAGGTTTACACTCTTCAATGGTATTATTATTATTATTATTATAACCAACCTTTCAATATTTTTCATTAATTTGTGAAAAATAATGCTTTTATCATTTATCATTATATTAATATTATATAAAGTCATATGACACCTAGTACTTCATGAAATGGTTTTGACCCTAGTATTATGGTGGTTGTATAATATGAGTTCTATACATATGGTGGGCTTTACTAGGTTTTCCCATTTTGTATGGGAACATGTTGGGTAAGCATACTGTGGTCACTATCAGCCCTATATATTACCAATCTTTGTACTACACTTAAAGGGGCACGATCGTGTCGACAATCAGGATAAATTTGTGATATAATCCATGCCTGACGTCATCAATTTACGATCATAGTTGACAAATAGTATTCTTCAATTTTATCGATCAGAACATCCAACATTCTGACGTCATAAATTGTATTATATATTAATACAATTTGACCAATGAGAGCATTCAACATTCCAACGTCACCAATCGTTGATAAATCGCATTGTGTACCAATGTAAACTAACCAATCAGAACATTCAACATTCCAACGTCACCAATCGTTGATAAATCGCATTGTGTACCAATGTAAAGTAACCAATCAGAACATTCAACATTCCAACGTCACCAATCGTTGATAAATCGCATTGTGTACCAATGCAAACTAACCAATCAGAACATTGAACTTCAAAGATAATTGATTAATCCCAAAAATAATTTCGATGCACCCCTTTAACAGTTACCCCCCTGATAATTTCGAAGCGTCCTATCGAACTCCCAACTAGTGGAAGTGTGTCCAAATAAATATCATTGAAAAACTAACCATGAAGCAGGAGTTTGCAAGATTTGCAACTTACCACAAGCAAATCACCATTGATACCATGTTACTTCAACGTTGACCATCCTTAAAGCTCAAAAGCTGACCATCAAGGGCGGCTACTAGTTGAAAGTCTTTGGTATGAATGACCCTGAATATAAAAATCGGCGTAGGGATAATTGACGTGAGCATCCAAGAAGGAGATGAGTAAGGGTTTGAGGGTTGGGGTGGGGGGTCTACAACACGGTTAGAGGCCCAGTCAGTCTGCGGTGAAAATCAACTTACACCAGTTTAGCTCTAAACAAAATACAAATTTAAAGTGTTTGGTATTTATTGAACAAATTCGTGGCGCTATATCACATCTATAGCAAGTATTGTACCATATATTAAAAACTAGCGTGACAGTGTCGTTTCCAGCGCTACGGGGTATACGTTTAGCCAATTTTCGACGCTGCACGCCAATATAATAAGGTGGTGTTTTGAGATTGATGGTAAATATATGTCCCACTGCCTGTATTTTGTCTACGTCAATTAATGTCACACATGAGTCTTGGAATCGCAAATCCCCCACCCCACATACACATCAAACAGTATTACCACTCAGTGATTGGAGACCACTCGATTTTAAATTAATATATATATTTAATTTGAGAGAGCTGTAGTCCTTATGAACAAAATCGTGATTGCTTTCAGATAAAGCTCATAATACTAGCTTGGATTCAAACCCATGGATCTCCCAATTGCCAAGCTTCGTAGCTTTTAAAGCCATCAACAACAACCGCTCGACAACAATACTGGTTATGGGCTGGTTGGACGATCACATACTAGTCGATTCCTTGAATTTTAATATTTATAATAAACCACAACTTAGAGTTCTTTAGATGAAACAATAATACACGACACGACAATACGGATATGATATATCGAAAAAGTTTAATAATTAATGTATTGCATAATTATTTCAAAAGACAATAAGACACATTGATATGAAATAGTATAATCATTAATATGGTATAGGCCTATGTACATTTTTGTAATAAATAACATATATCTTATTTTAGTTATGAAAGAAACTAATACAAAGAACTGATTTTCTTGCATATAATAATATTATTAGATAATATTCAGTTTCATATATTTTCCAAAAGGCACGTGTTTAATATAGGCGATGTTTTATTGCATAGTATATAATAAGCATAGTATAAACATGGATTCCAGTTATGCTATGTTTGAGATACGATTGATTGTAATAAAATAGTCATCAATTACTTCAGACATAATAAGAATAAGGACTGGAGATAGCCCAGTGTTAAGGGCAAGGGCTCATGATTGTGAGGTCGCGGGTTCGAATACCAACGCTGCTGTTGGTTACCTCGGCGCACTGTAAAAACACATTGGTAACATTTTACCAAGTCTTGGTCAACTATGCACTGAACCAAATTTGGTCAAACTTTGTGTGCAATTTCCCATTGCAATTTTGAACATACATAGTTTAGTGCACCGTTAACCGTTACATGTATAAACAATGGTCAAATTTCACCAATAATGGATCAACTATGGTCCAAAATTGCAATGGTAAAGTGCACATAAACTTTGACCAAAGTTGGTTCGGTGCATGCTTGACCAAGACTTGGTCAAATTTGACCAATGTGTTTTTACAGTGCGTGCATCCTTGAGCAATGTACATTGACTCGATTGTTCTGTACATGATTTATCGAGGGTCATATGTTGACGTCATGAAGGCCATCCCATCACAAAGGTTATTCACCGCTTCTGAAAAGCCATTGCGTTAGTAAAGCACCTTCTAAGCCCCGCAAGTGGAGTGGTGACAAGACATTAAACAAACTCACAATTGAATCAGTTATTGTTGTTTGTAGTATTTTCCAATAATAATAATATAATATAAAATGTATTTAATATATCTTTTCAGGATATATGCCAATAATTTAAGAGAATAAGATAAATAAATATTGTGACTTGTTCAAATATGGTTACTCATTATTACACATACATATATGACTGTATGACGGGAAATAACTATATATATACTAAATATAAATTGCCGCTATGTCAACATTTAGGAAAAATATTTTCATAAATAATACATATAAAGCACATAAATATCGATTGCACATATAGGACTATACTATATAACATTATTGCGTTAGTACATAGACTTTACCTCATTTTATATAATTATTTTTTTAACAATCAATGGTTATTGAACAAATATAATGCTATCACTTATTAGGGTGCACACATTATACATAAATATTTCATGATATAGTGTCAATAAATGCCCAATACTGCATGTCTATACATACATGTGCATATCAAACTCATTACATAGTGTGTTATATATTGCAGTGTATTGTATAGAGCCTGAACAAACTTGTTGATGAAGATATTTCCCGCACTATGAAATAGAAGTAGTAAATTTGACTACATTGTAGACAACTATACACTGACGTATAAGAGTAGTCAAATGTTGACTACAACTTTGGTCAAATTTGACCATTATTAGGTTAAATTTGACCTAATAACGGTTAAATTTGAGAAAAGGTGTAGTCAACATTTTGCGTCGGTGCATAGTTGTCTAGCATGTACTCAAATCTGAGTACATGCTAGAGTGCATGAATTAGTATATCTTAGCATACCTGTGTGGTGTACTGCACCTCGCACTATTCCATAAAGACAACTAGTACATTGCTGATACAAGAAGTTTGAAAAATATGAAAGGAATACTAAACTCTGGCAATACTGTTAAAAGATACCATAGGGAAAAAATAATCTACAAAATGCTTCAAACAGCTATCAAATCGGCCATTCCATTATCAAGACACGAAGGTTTGAAGTTGACAATTATAAAGCGTATATGAGAGCTACAATTTTTCTAAATGACGACTTTGACAAGTCTTGCCAAAAGTTTAATTATAGCCTGGTGTATAGCTTGTAAATACGTTATCTCAAAAGGCTTAGGTCGGATAAAGTTCAAACTTGGTATGAAGGTTGATCCCAAGCGTCTCCCACGCCAATGCGCCATCATGATATAACGGTGTGTGAATTAATTGTTGCTAATTGAAACAATATGTCGCTACTTTGCGTCTATCTTACTATTTTGAGTATAACTAAATAAAATATCCAGAATAGAGCAAAACATGTGCGGGTGTGTTTGGCGAAAATTAGGGCTATAGCACTCCGTCCCCCGTGTCAGGGAAATTCGCAAAATGCATCCCCCTTATAAGTCATGGGTACACCACTTCCCAAAATATCATGCATGGTACTACATGGCATAAATATACTTCAATAAAATGTAAAATAGCTATACATAATCATTGTTATAAAGTATAACTGATGAGAAGAAGTTACTATTATGATTAAGGCAAAAATACTTATATCATTTTAGTTTCTATTATATTAAATACAGCACATTCAACGTAGATCAAGTTTACACGTATAGTACATATTCCAAAGTTAAAAAGATGAAAATTTATAATACATTCAAACAATAATTATAAAACACAACACAAACACAACATTAAATTGTCTGTTTCGATTTACTATAGAAATACGTATATGTATGTATGTATGTATGTGAGTATGTATGTGTGTATGTGTGTATGTATGTATGTGTGCATGTATATAAATATGTATGTATGCATAAAACAGTGTATAAATAAATAAATAAATACATAAAGGCATATTAATAGTATCCTATTTTTTTTATATTTACGTATGATTATTGTAAAATGTACGTGGACCTACTATGAAATAAATATAGTATTATATCGTATATAACTATGTAACTAAATTCAATTATACAGAGGAAACTTAAAAATTAGTATGTATGTTATATTATTAAGCTCCTTAAGGCCTTTTTTCAATCATCATAAATATACTTTACTTTATTTTTAAATGATAATAATGCACATGTCGGTATATATTGAATTGAATTTAATGAAAATAATGCACATGTAGCCTAGATATACGTTGAATTGAATGAAAATAATGCACAAGTAGCCTAGTGTATATTTAATTGAATTTAATGATAAGGATGCACATGTTGGTATATTTTTTAATTTATTAATATAATGACACTGTGGTGATGTTATACGATAATAAGTAACGTTGTAATGTGAATTTGCACATGAATCCATATAAATATATGTATGAAAGAACAGTATACAGTCAATTGATTTGTGAACAATACTTCAGATACCCGATGACATTATATTATAATGTTGTAGCCCCGGACGGACGCGAAATTTGTATTACTAGTCAAAACGAGGGTAATTTGCATACAAACAATGGCAAGGTTGCGCTGTAGAGCAATCACATTGCTGAAAACGGGTGACACCTATCTCGCCCCGCCCCTCGGCTAAAACTCACTTTCTGGAATATTTTCCTACATTTTGACTTCGGATTATGAAAGACCGATGTCCATTATGTAAAGGGACAAATAATTTGTAGAAATTCCTGACCCTAAACCTGGATTTCTAATCGATTTCCGTTTTATAAAATTTTGTCAGTATTCAAATTACCCTCGAATCGCCTAGTAATAATCTCGCGCCCCGGACAACTACCGTACGGCAATTATCACCGGACACCCATGACCGTATAACCTGGGTTCTAACCCCAACACAGGTGGATTAGTGTGAGAGTTAGGCTGTATGGGGGGAATAATTATCCGGGGTGATTGTTCGTGTTGGTATTTCTCTGGGGGTTCTTGCCATCAAGCGGGATGCGTGATTTTATTTTCCAGGCTAAACCATATAAATTTGCATAAAATGGACTAGATTATGAAGTTTTCTATTAGAAAACGGGGTTAGGAGTTTAGATCAATTTTGATCCCCTTTGAGGAAATTTGACATCGGTCTTTCATAATCCGTCTTCAAAATGCTGAAAAATGTACCGGAAAGTGGCTTCCGAAATATGTGGGCGTTGCCCACTTTCAATGATGTGATTGGTCAATTTTCAAATTTGCCCTGGCGTTGCCCGAAAAATTAAATTACGCAATCGGGACGATAGCATACACTCTAAAACAAACGACTGGGAATTCGCTCTTTTGAGGAGTGTTGCCAGGGACCACTCTTCGAAGAGCGAATAATCACTCTTTTCTCACTCCTAAAAAGCGATAATTCACTCATTAAGAGTAAGAATTCGCTCTTTAAGAGTGAGAATTCGCTCTTTTGAGGAGTGTAGCCAGAGATCACTCTTCGAAGAGTGAATTCTCACTCGTTTGTTTTTAGAGTGTAGTCTAGTTGTATCTATGCAAACTTAATTTCTTAATCTACCATTGAAATATGCCTATGCTCATCTCATAATGATGAGGAGATGCCTAATGCGAGAAAGTTTGAAAAATATTATGGAATTTATTGTCCTTGAATGTAACCTGGCACTACTTTCTATTGTTTGTAAAGTATAGCAGTGGTGTGAAATTGACTTTGCGCGACAACTTGAACAATTTACGGGGTGGTGGTAATTTGCACGTGAAACACATATTATACTGAATGGGGGGAGGGGGTAACCCAGTTAGTACGTCAAATGCCACGGAATACGAACATATGATACACATATGTTAATACCGGGACTCTGACCCCGTGAGGGGGTACCCAGTTAGTACGTCAAACGCCACGGAACACAAAAATATGATACACAGAGGTTAATACCGTGACTCTGGTACCGATATTTGTTTCAAATTCTTAAATCCTTATCCTCAACTGATTATTAAGTATCTCTATAACATGCCTATTCGACGTACTTATAAAAGTAACTCTTCAAGGCAAAGGCTTTGTTACACTAATGACAGACGCACGGTTTTCACCATTGGGTGAGTCTAAACGTGTACCCGTAGGTTGGATTCTATAATATTGTTCGTTTAAGTTACGTACCGATACACGTAGCGGTTATGTAACTCTGGGAAATCACCTTTTAGCTTCTGCTATAGTATACATTATAATAGTAGGTTACTATAGTTACATAACTGATTCCAAACTATTACGTTTATGCTACGTAATAAATAGGCTACGTAATAAATAGGCTAGGTAACGTAATAGTAACGTAACACGTTAGTTTAAGTTACGTAGCGAAATTACGTTACTATCAGTTACATAAAGTGTTATAGTACACTCTAAAAAACAAGTGTTACAATAACACTCCAAGAGTGCGAGGAGAGATACCACCTTTCAGAAGGGTAACACTTCAGTTACAACTTCGGAAGGTATTTAATATATCTTATCACACTCCTCCGGCGTTAATGTAACACTTTCGACATTATAGTGTAGCAGAAACAAAACCGTGAGTCCACAGAGTTATGTCAAACATTTCAACAGAGTTTAATATTAATACCGTAACTCTGTCCGCAGGCCCCTTTTCAAATTTCGATATTCTTATTCTCCATTACTAAGTATCTCTGTAACAGGCCGATTCGACGTGCTTGTAAAGGTAACTCTTCAAGGCAAAGGCTTTGTTGCACTTCTGGCAGACGTACGGTTTCACCGTAGAGTGTGTCTGGATGTGAGCCCGCAGGTTGGACTTGTCGGCGAAGGCCTTCCCACATTGGGGACACGTGAAGGGTTTCTCACCAGTATGGGTACGAATGTGTCCCTGTAACAGCCACGGACGACTGAAACATTTGCCACAGATGTTACATTTGCATCCGAGTTTGTGCGTTCTGCAAGAAAATAAAAGGGATATACATTAGTGGTTTTAAATTAATTGTAAATATACAATACTGTGGAACGCCAAAAGCTAAACAAATTATGAAATTCATTATGCAGTGATAAGTCTCATTTTCAAGGAACTCATTATCTTGCATGGTTTAAGATGTTTTACTGTATTATTAGCGCGTTTGGCGTTCAACACACAACACCCTCTTTAATCGATACAATTGCTGGGAATTATAAGTAGTCATGATGGAAAATACGAAACGTCCATGACTTGAATATATATGTCTTCTTACACAGTTTTAATGTCTGAGACCATGTATTGACCATCGAGTGAGACCATGTTTTCATGGACCCAGTATAACCATCTTGAAACAGTGTACTGTAATAGTATGTTAAAACTTCGATTACTGTATTAGTGCATGATTTGCATGGCACTACAGCTGGGTATACACAAGCCTGCAAACACGTTACATAGCATGTTCGTAGCAGCTAAATAATGATATAGATAACAGTTTTACTTCTATACTTCTTTAATGACCGAAAACAGTTACACTTTGTGGACGTATCGTTATGTATCAGCTCAGTAACACGGCGTTTATTCAATTCAGGTAATTATCTCTGTGAACGTACTGTTTTGTATCAGCTCAGTAACACATTAATTCAATTCAGTTACATAACTCAGTGAAGGTACTGCTATATATCAGTTTATAGTAACACATTAATTCAATTCAGTTACATAACTCTGTGAACGTACTGTTATGCATTAGCTCGGTAACACATGTATTCAATTCAGTTACATAACTCAGTGAACATACCGCTTTACATCAGCTCAGTAACACATTTTATCAATACAGTTAAGTATTTCTGAAGACTTACCGTTAGGTAACTCAGTGAACGTACCGTTATATATCAGCTCAGCAACACATTAATTCAATCCAGTTAGGTAATTCGGTGAACGTACCGTTATATATCAGCTCAGCAACACATTAATGCAATCCAGTTAGGTAACTCAGTGAACGTATCATTATATATCAGCTCAGCAACACATTAATTCAATCCAGTTAGGTAACTCAGTGAACGTACCGTTATATATCAGCTCAGCAACACATTAATTTAATCCAGTTACATAAGTCTGTGAAAGTATTGCTATGTTTCAGCTCAGTAACACAATATATAATTCAATCCAGTTAGGTAACTCAGTGAACGTACCGTTATATATCAGCTCAGCAACACATTAATTCAATCCAGTTACATAAGTCTGTGAAAGTATTGCTATGTTTCAGCTCAGCAACACATTAATTCAATCCAGTTACATAAGTCTGTGAAAGTATTGCTATGTTTCAGCTCAGCAACACATTAATTCAATCCAGTTACATAAGTCTGTGAAAGTATTGCTATGTTTCAGCTCAGCAACACA
>JAODAI010203295.1:0-16378 GCA_027575025.1 Scotoplanes globosa | reverse complement strand
TCAAACTTTGAATATTTGGGATTTTTCTTTTGGAAGTATTTCTGAATTTTATTGATGACTTCGATCGAATGATACGTCGAAAAAATCACTTTCAATCCATTGGCGTTTTTATCCGCTTCAAGCTCTCGAATCACCTTCTCTGGATCAGTCGTGGCGTCAACAGGCAGATCAGTTAACGAAATCCGGAGCTCATCATCACTAATTTTTCCAGCCGATGGATCGGAGCAGACGGCGATTCCGTTAATCGGTTTTTCAGAGTCGGAATATCATTCTTTCATTAGTTGTCCAACTAAGGCGATCGACGGCACCATCACTAGAATAAATCCTTGGTTGTTCGTTAATTTTTCCGACAACCTTAAAGCCGTCAAGGTCTTTCCGGTTCCGCAGGCCATAATCAATTTTCCGCGATCTTCAGTTTGATAATGAGCAATCGCTTTGTCGATTGCTTGTTGTTGGTATGGACGCAACTTTTTTTGTTTTCGGACGACCTTCGTTCCCTCGTCAATCGCTTGTCAATCAACATCAGCATTTTCCAAATCAGACAAGCTGATTCTTATAAGTGGCGGGTGCTGATTTCTGATTACCGCTTCAGCGTGAACGGATCATTTATTTGTCGTCGAAACAAAGAGACGTTGTGTGAACTTTTTTGTGGTGTTTCCAATCTTGAAATCCATTCCTGAAGTCGCCAGAAAGGTGTCTACATCTTTCTTGTTGATCTGATTGTCTTTGTAGTAACATTTAGCCTGAATCGCTCAATATTCACCCGATTTAGTTATTGCAACAAGATCAATTCCGATGTCTTTTTTGGAGATGCTTTGGCGTCCGGGAAAAGCGTTTCAAAGCCAGATTTTTTCGAATTTTTCTTGATAAATGGGATCGGTTTCTAAGTATCGTCGAACTACTCTCTCAAACGTATTTCCGAGCTGTACTTTCGATTGTGCGGCGTCACGATATTTGGCGAGTAGTTGATTAAAGTTCATTTTATTTATTTTAATAAAAAAATCGACTTAAAAACTAAAAACTAAAAAGCTATCGTGCCCGTTATTGTCAACGACCTAAGTGTTTGTTTTAATTCAAAGACTTAGTGGATCCTCTGAAATAAGTCGTTTTTTTCACTAATAAAACAAACAAAAGTAAAAATATCCCGAGAACGATACCGATAGTCAACAGCAAAAGCACGTTAAATGATCATTCTTTTTTGTCTTCGTGTTTTTCTTTGGGGGTATTGGTTTCATCGTGGATATCAGAAATTTCTAATTTTAAACTACCGTTAACCGCATCAATATTATCTGTGTTTCAATTATTGATCGCATCAGTAATCGTTCCCAAGTTATCTCAGTAGGTGGCGGGTGAGATTATTTCAGTAGAAGAATCGTCATTGCTATAAAGCTCGTAAGTTCCTACTGCTGTACCGGTTTTCATCACTTTAACTGTGAATGAGTTTCCCGGAAAAGCGTCGGCGGTTGAGCTAGTGAAAGTGTTGTAGTCGGCGTTTGATTCATCAATTGTTCAACCGCCAGCGGAGGTTAATCCATCAGTGAATTTGGCGATTTCGTTGATGACTCAAGTTGTAATCAGCAGTTCGGAATCTGCGAGCGTCGCGGTTGTGAGCTGAGTTGCGGTAGTGGTCGACGCCGAATCGGAAGTGATTCAAGTTTCCGCACCATCGGAACGAGTTGATGAAATTGCAATCTTTGCATAGTTTTCGTTAGCGGCATTGATTCCGATTTTAACTGTGAATATTAGTCCAGAAAAGTCTTGCATGTAGATTTTGAAATCGATATTATGTAACCCGGCAATTCATTCAGTATCAGCAACAAATTGTGCGTTTATTAAAAAAGCATTGATCTTGTTGAGAACCGTCGCGGCATCAAAAGGTGTTTGAAAAGCGTCGGTAGAAATAAATGTCATGTCGGCAGCGTTACCGTGAACCCCGCTTGGGGATAGGATGTAGAGTTGGAACTCACCACCATTTCCATCAGCAGTAGTGCTAGTTTTGAGGTTTAAGAATACAGTATTTTCAAGAACGATTTTAGAGTAAATTACAGTTTGACCTTTAGTTTCGAGCGAAGTTCAACCGGCCGCTTGGATTTTTCCCTTAGCTTCCATAACCGCTTGTCAAAGGTTGACGGGGGCGTTAATCATGGCCATATTCGAAAACGCGACTCAAGCACTGTCGGTCCCGATGATGTAGTCGGTTGCCGCATCGGTTTCTTCAGGAGCGTAAGATAGTTTAATTTTTCCAATGTCACTTTCTTGAGTTTTTAATTCTAATCGTAATGTGTAAGCACCGAATGCTTTTGTATAAACAAATGGATCGGTAGAAGCGAAAACATTACCACCTGATTGAGCTGTTCAATCAGAACCAATAATGACAATCGCCATCTGATTGATTAGGAAGTTGTTAATTTTATTTACTGTTGTTGTGGTGTCAAACGCTGGATAAATATTAGTCGTTTCACTAAATAAAATGAAGTCTTTATGAGAATCAACAGAATGATCGGTGCCAGCATCATTGAACACATAGATCTTAAAATTACTAACACCGTTATTGGTCGTAGCACCCGTCTCAAATCTTAAAAAGACGGATTGACTACCAAAAAAAGTTTTTTCGTAAGTTGGAACAGCTTCGCTGGCAACGAGCGTTCAATCATTACCTAAAATCGTCTGCGGGGTGGCGAAGTGATGAGAAAGGCCTTCAAATAAAACCTTGGCGTGTTGTTTCGTTGCGATCGATAATGCATCGTCTTCATTTCTTCTGAATAATTTTAATAGTGCTGTTCTTGTGGCGGCAGCGGTGGTAAAGCTATCAGAGGCTTCGACAGGGACGGTTGGAGAAATTTTATTGGACTCATAGTTGTTATTGGTGGCAGCGATCACTTGATAAGTCGCGACGTCGGATGCGGGTTTATAAATTAACTGAAAATATTTGTTTGCCGGAGTGCCACCTCAATCGATATTTAGTTTAAATCCCAATCCTAACTCATCGTTATCGTATTTAATTAATTGACTTCCGTAATTGGTTCATTCAGCGATATCAAGCTCAGCAAATCGAAGCTCAATCAAAGCGAACAGCTCCTTGGCGTCGTTTAATAAGATATTATTTACATCCGTTAATAAAGCGACATTTTGACCGTTAGTTTCACCCGCCAACATTGAAGCGAGAGCGACCAAGAAACTGGCATCAGACGCTATAACTCACTCTTCAGAAGTTGTTTCAGAAAAAATTTGAGAGTTCAGATCTGCGTGTTTGTCAATAAAATGATATTCACCTTCTAGTAAACTCGCGGATGTTTCAATATTCGTATATGCAATTTGAGTGTCGCCGGGTGCGTCAAAAATCTTATAACTAATTGTTAGGTCATCATTAAATTTTCGGACGATTTTATAGTTGAAGAAAAGTTCAATTCCCTGGTCGGAGACTTTTGATAGCTGCACGCTAATTCCTTTCATTAGAATTTCGGAATTATCACCATTCTGTGTGGTAGCTTGTAAACTGCTAAAAGTAATTTTTAACTCTTGGTCGGCGACAACGATAAAAAATTCGTTTTCATCACTGTTGCTTCGTCAAATTTGATCTTCGGTAGTAATATCATATTGTCCATCTTCGTCCGCGATCGTGATTCGCTCTTGAATATTCGAATCATACGAGTTTAACTGATGTTGATTCAACTGTCCGCTAAAACCCAATCCAATAGAACAAAACGCTACGAAAAAAACGAACAATAGCTGATAAGTTCGTGTTTTAAAATTATGTATAATCATTTTATTTTTGCTTTCTTTTTTTATGTTTAAGTATGGAATATAATTCAAAAAAAAGATTAATGTTAGGTATGAAATCAGAAGTTAATTTTCTTTTTTTATAAATTAAAACGAAATTATAACTCAAAAAAAAACTAAATTTTGAAGAAAAATTAAAATAATCTTTGAAATCGACAAAGAACGCAAATGCGTAAACTTTTTTTAAATTTTTCGTAACACAAGCAGCATTTTATATAACAACTCGTTGATAGCAAACGTCACTTATTTTAATTCGAAGATTTAGCGGATCGGCGGGAAGAAATCATTTTTTTCAGGTATAAAACGGTCAGAGGAACAAGTATCACGAAAACGATACCAATAATCAATAGCAGAGGCACGATAAATGATTTTTCTTTTTCGACGCGATCAGACTCGTCTAATTTTAAATTAGCGATGATCGCAGCGTTAATCGCGTCGATATTAACATATTGAATATTGGCGCTGGTGGCGGTGTTTAGCAAATAACTTTGATTGGCATCGTCTTTCAATATGAACGAGCCAGTGAAATCGCCGGAAATGTTAAGAGTCAGTGTAAAAGTGTGAACATCTACGGTTTTCGTGTAAACGATTGGATCGCTCTCTAAGTCTGTTGCCACTCAGTCATTATCGGTAGCGATATTGGTTTTAATGGCGAGGATTTTGGCGGCGAGTCAATCGGTGATGGCAATGGAAATCGAATCTAAATTAGTCTGAAATTCATCAGTTGGATAGTTTCCGTCAGCATCAAATGGATAGGCGGCATCAACGGTGGCGAATCGCACTGATAATTTGAACTTTCGGGAATTTTCGCCAGCTGTTATTAGTGCGAGCTTAAACGTAATTCCTTGAACGATTTTGGTGTAAGTTTTGCTCGTTGGAATGGTATCTACAGGATCGACAGTGACCGGTGTTCAATCGTATTGACCAACGTTAGTGCCGATCAAGTCCGCATTAATTGCGGTGATCTGGGCTGTGTTTCAATCATTGATCGCGTTAATAATCGTATTCAAACTAGTTCAATAAGTGCCAGGAGTGATTAGTTTAGTGGAAATTTCGTCACCGCTATACAACTCGTAGGTTCCAAGTGTCGCACCGGTTTTGATCACTTTAACCACGAATGAGTTGCCGTGAAAAGTATCAGTGGTTGAGCTGGTGTAGATGTTGTAGTTGGTGTTCGAATCGTTGATTGTTCAACCGGCATCAGAAGTTAATCCATCTGTGAATTTGGAAATTTGGTTAATAATTCAAGTCGAAATCAGTAGTTCGACAGCGGTGAGCATCGTATAATCGAGCTGAGTTGCGCTAGCAGCGGGCGCTGAATCGGAAGTGACTCAAGTTTCTGCAGCCCCAATACGAGTTGATGAGATCGCAATCTTCTTATAAGTCATACTAGTGTCTAGGTTGACTCCAAGTTTGACAGTAAATGTTAGTCCAGAAAAGTCTTTCGTGTAGATTTTGAAATCGGCATTATGTAAACCTTCACTTCATTCACTATCGTCATCAAATTCCGCAATGAGGGGGGTTCATCCGATAAGTTCGGAGAATGGGTTAATATCATTTAAGTTGTTTCGTTCACTTCTTTCGTTTTGAATAAATTCAATAATTTGGGTTTTTAGGTTTGATTGGAACATTGCTAAGTCTCGTTCATCTGTTAGGTCTAAGTTTTCAACTTCAGTAACTTCAGAACTTTTGAGTTCGTTGGTCGTGTGAGAGTTATCAAAAATATCGAAACGGTAAGATGTTAAAAAATTGGTTGAAGTGTCGTAAGTTAGGTAAACTTTTAAAAAAGTATCACCATTGTTGTATTGAATTATTTCGATTGCGGTGCCATCATGATTATCTATATTGGTGTTGATACGTCAAAAAAAACTAGCCATAAGGTTGGTTGGGCGAAAATTTCTAATGGATTGTTGTTTGCTGGAAATATAAGGAGTGTTAAAACCATCATTGTGTTTTGCGTTGTACTCATTAAACAATTCCAAAAATTTATTATCTATCAACGTCTGAAAAGAGTTGTAATCATCGGGTTGGGACAGATTATGTGTTGGTATGGACTGATGATTAAGCTGTCCAGATGATACAAATCTGATGGCGTTACTTGTGAGAGGGGCTCACGGGTCGTGGCTTCCGTCTCCGATTTCCATTGAATACTTAAAAATTCAGGCCGATCCGGCGCCATAATAAACAGTCAACTTAATAAACTTATTGCCGTCGGAAAGAACCGTTTGGAGGTTGATTAATCCACCGGGCCTTGCGGAACCGAATAATTGAAAAGTTTTAAATTCTGGGTTTGTTGGGGTTCTTAAAAATTGAGGAATAATGTTTCTGAGTCTTAAATTTAAAATAATCGGGGGTGTGAACATAATTAATTGAAACTGCTGTATTCAAACTTCGGTGTTTGAATCGATTGTTCACAAATACGTTAACGCTCATCAATCAGTGGCGGCCCCGAAGATGTAGCGGGTTATCGAATCGGACACGATTCGAGTGTAAAATAATTTGATTTTTCCGGCATCCTTTCCTTGAGTCTGGAGTTCCAACCGCATTGTGTATTCTTCGAAGTATACTTTTGTGTAAACATACAGATCATTAGAGCCGTCGGCATTGGCATCTGATTGGAACTCTCAACCAATACTAGTAACATAGTTATCGATTAAGAAAACATTAATCTTATTTATCGTTGTGTTGTTGAACGCTGGATGAATATCAACCGAATCAGAATATGAAATGAAGTGTTTGTTAGAGTCATCAGAATGATCGGTACCATTATCGTTAAATACGTAGATTTTAAAATTACTATATTCCTGATCAGTCGCAGTATCCGTCTCGAATTTTAAAAAGACGGATATTCAATCAAAAAAAGTTTTTTCGTAAGTTGGAATGACTTCGCTGGCAACGAGCGTTCAATCATTATCTACAACAATGTTGATTAGGTTGATTTGTGAATTTTGATCTTGGACAGTAATTTCGCTTTCATCGGTATCGGTAATGACGGTGAAGAGTGAATTTTTATTGTTTGAATCAGACTGGTTGCTAAAACCCAATCCAATGGCACAAAACGCCACAAAAAAAACGAGCAACAGTTGAAAAGTTCGTGTTATAAAATTATGCTTAATCATTTGGTTGTTTTCTACTTCAGCACCTTATTATAAATCTGCAAAAAAAAAGCAATACTAAAATTACAAATTAAAATAATCTTTGAAAACCGATAGCGAACGCTAGTGCGTGAAACTTTTTTTTAAAATTTTTCTTAACACAATCAGCATTTTATATACAGTTTATTAATAACGAACACGATGTGTATTTTAATTCAAATGCTTAGTAGAAATGTGGGAAGAAATCTTTCTTTTCACATATAAAACTGACAGAGGAACAAATATCTCAATAGCGGAAAGAATAAGCAGCAATACAAGGATAATCAATCATTTTTCTGTTTAACGCTATTGGACGTGGTGGGATTTAAACTAGCAGTGACGTGGTTTCAACCAAAGTATATTTAAGCATTCCGTTAACGACTGTAAACGTTAATTCAAAATCACCATGATCTGCAATAGTTTTAGTTAAGATTGCACTGTTTAAAGTTCATCCATCAATAGTAAATAACTGATTAATACTTTTAAGTATTTGAAAATTTATCTTGGCTGTTGCTTGTAGGATGGTTAAATTCACGTTGGGTTGAGAAGAGCCGTTGCTGGTGTTGTTCTTACTTATCGTTCCTCCCTTGCTTACAAAAATCGCCATTAAAAGATTTAGTTTAAAAGGAATAAATGAACCACTGTCATCGTTGGTGATCTCTTGATATGTTGAATTCGGCGTTAGTGTCGTTCGTGACGCCATTGATTTGTTTTGCGTTGCAGTTAACACCACGCCTCCGCATGTCATTAACGCGATAAAAATCAGTGTTGTAGTTTTGAGAGTTCTTAATTTATTCATTTTTTTAAAATGATTTTTACCATTTGAATGTTCTTGTTGTTGGGTTTCAAATTTGACCTGTAAGCATGTTGTTAGCAACTATAAGTAACTGTTAACTCTTGGTCAACGATGATGATAAAAACTCGTTTTCACCACTGTTACTTCGTCAAATTTGATCCGCGACAGTAATATCGTATTGTCCGTCAACCACACCGATCGTGATTCGGTCGTGAATCAATGAATCGGACGCGTTTAGCTGATGCGGATCCGACCGGTTGCAAAGACCGAATCATGCGTCTTTGATAGTTTGCGACGTGATTTATGGTCGTAATAACATCATGCAAACAGCCAAAGCCTTGAATAAAAATCGCTTGGTCAAAATTCACTTTTTACAACCTTATATATTATAAGAAAATTTTTATTTTCTTGGATTTATATGTATTGTCAACAAGAATTAAAAAACAAATAAGCCTCAGAAAAATTTTCAACGTCAGACTCAAACTTCTTTTTTATGTAAATAGAATAGATAGAGAAATCGGAATATGCGAAAATAAATATCGTGAAGTCCAATATTATTTTATTAACTGATAGTTACAAGTTTTCCCACTTCAATCAATATCCTTCAAACACGACAAAAATATTTTCATATTTCGAAAGTCGCGGTGGTGAATATCAAGAGGTCTATTTTTTTGGACTCCAATACTATTTAAAAAAATATCTAATCGCGCCGGTTACTAACGAAAATATCATCGAAGCAGAGGCGATCAGCGCCGAACATGGACTGCCATTCAATAAAAAAGGATGAGAGTATATCGTCAACAAGCTAGACGGTAAGCTGCCGGTGCGAATTCGCGCCGTCAAAGAAGGATCAATTATTCCGGTTAAAAATGTTTTATTCACGATCGAAAACACTGACCCAAGCTGTTTTTGATTGACTACATATCTCGAAACTCTACTAGTAAAAATCTGATCGCCAGTCACCGCGGCGACAAAAATTCACGGAATAAAACAGCTGATCAAAAAATATCACCAGGCGACCTCAGATGATGACGTTGAAGCGACCGTCGCCTTCGCACTACATAATTTTGGAGATCGCGCCTCGACATCGGTCGAGAGTGCGGCGATCAATGGAATGGCGCACTTGACGCAGTTCGCGGGAACCGATAACGTGGCGTGTTTACGTGCGGCCCGTTTCTACTATGACGCGCCGTTAGCAGCTGGATTTTCGATCCCGGCGAGTGAGCACGCGACGGTTACGACCTGAGGCCCATCGGGCGAACGGGCGTTTCTGGAATGCTATCTAGAAGCATATAAACAGTCATCAATCATCGCTTGCGTCGGCGACTCCTATAACATCTATAACTTCGTCGATCTGGCGACCAGCGAACCGTTCAAAACCAAGATTGAAAGCGACCAGTATCCGATCCTCGTCATCCGTCCAGACTCCGGTGATCACGTCACCGTCCTGACCAGAATACTGGACATCTTTGAAACGAACGACGTCGCCTTTACTACTAACTCCAAGGGCTATAAACTGTTCAGCAAGTATCGACTAATCTGAGGTGACGGCGTGAACAGTGTGTCGATCGAGTCGATGCTCAAACTCTTAAAAAAAAGAGGCTACAACGCCGCCAACATCAACTTCGGATCGGGTGGCGAAATCATGCAAAATTTTACGCGCGACACGCTGGAGATGGCGATGAAGTGTTCAAGTATTACATTGAAAAACAAGACTTGTATCGATGTGTTCAAGTGTCCAGTTGACGCGGTTGAAAAATGATCAAAAAAAGGCGAGCTCGAGCTCGTGATTGACGCGGATAGTAAAAAGATCAAAACAATTAAGCGGACAGATGTAAAAGCTGGAGATGTTCTGCTTTTAGAAGACGTGTTTGTCGATGGGAAGTTGGTGCGAGATCAAAGTTTTGCGGAGATCAAAGCGCTGAAGTCGGAATTTTAATATTTGTTTTTTATCGAATACGAAAAAACAAGTAAGTTATAGCGATCAATTATAGAAAAAAAAATTAAAAAATTGTTTTTTTCTCAAAAGGCGGGAATTTTAATTTCATTATTTCCAAAAATACAAAAAAGTGGAAATAAAATAAGCTGTAGTGATTTAATATAGCAAAATGCAAACAGAAGATGAAAAAAAATAGAGTCAAAATCGCTTTAATGCAGGAAGTAAAGGGTTTTAATTTAACGGTTCAGCAGGCTTTAAAATTTTCAAATCAATTGAAAAAAATTTCTTTTGTCGAAAATGAAGTGAAAAGATCAGGTTTAAGTTTTGAATCGGAAAGTTTTTTCAAAACATTAATCAAAACTGAGGCACTTAATTCATCTAAAATCGAAGGTTCGAATATGAACTACGGTGATTTGTTTGAAAAAGAAATTGATAAAACTCAAATGGATGCCATATGGACGCAAGACCGATGAGAAGTTCTTAACTTAACAAACATTTATCGAAATTGTTTTAATAAAGAAACTAATAGTGAAAAATTTGATTATACGATCGAAGGATTAACAAAAATGCATGAAGACTTGTTTGAATTCGAAAATGGTAATTTAATATTTCGGCTTTCAAAATCACATATTGAATACATCAAAAAAACAAAACGACCTGGAGAAATAATGATTGATGATAAGTTTCAAAATTATGTCAATATCACTCATCAAGGCGAGCGTTTATATTTTCAAATGCCATCAAAAAAAATCGAATTTCTAAAGGATCTTTTTCGAGAAGTTAAGCTGAACAAGCTCGCTGGTGATGAAAGGGCATTAATAACTTTAATCAAATTTCATCCACAGTTTGTCTTGATTCATCCGTTCGCCGATGGTAACGGGCGAATTGGAAGAGCTTTGCTGGCGGATGTTTTTTCTTATTTAGGATTCGCAGAATACAACTTGATTTTAATGAGCGATTATTGAAATAAAAATAAAAAAAACTATATTAAGAGTTTGTCGGAAATATCTATTAACGGCGATTGAAATCAATGAATTGATTTTTTTCTGCAAAGTCTTGAAGCAACGACAACTTTTTTTTGCAATCAAATGAATCAAATTCTTGATCTTTACAATGAAATTAATAGCAATGAATTAAACGATGCGGAGAAAAAAATCGTCGACTGATTTTTTGCGGAGATTTCACTTAATCGCAAAATTACCGTTGGCAAATTATCTCGCGAAATGGGAATTCCGACCACTAGCGGTTACCGTTATTTTAATAACGTAATTGAGTTATTAAACATTGAAAAAGGCATTCATTCTTCTTATTATTTTAACGATTTATTAGAAATAATCGAACACTAAAACATTGTTAAAAAAACCATTATTATTTGTTTTTCAATTATTAAAAATTAACACATTAAGATCTTGTTAAAGTAAATTTATAAATAATATATTTACGTTGTTTTAATTTTATTTCAAAATTAGGAAGAAAGTTAAACGGGTTTTGATTGAGTTTTATTTTTTTAGAACTCAGTCAATTTTTTTTTGGTTATCAGCAAATAGATTCATGCATCGTTAGATGGTTTTACTTAAGAGGTTAATACGAAGAGTTTTTAAAAAATAATAGCGGTTGTCCTGCTCTTATGACCCTCATCCTATAATTAAAATATTTCAAAAATTTTATTGATGAAACAGCTGATGTTTGTAGCACCTAAAAAAATGAAATCAAACAGCGATATTAAAGATTAAAAAATAGATTAAAATTAATATTCTAGTTATTAAAAATAATGTCACGACACCTAAATGCACTCCCGAATTCAATCGCTAAATATGTGATAATCGCAGGTAATCCCGAGCGAACTACCGCAATGGCGAAGAAATTTTTGACTAATTATAAAATGGTTAGTGATAATCGCTTGGCCTATGTTTACACTGGTAAATATCAAGGAGTAGAGATTAGTTTCGCTACCCATGGAATGGGGCTGGGTTCGGCGATGATTTATTTTCGTGAGTTGTTCGTCGACTATAATGTTGAAGTCATTATTCGTGCGGGCACTACTGGGGCGCTAACATTAGAAAATGAATTATTTGATGTGATTAACGCTCGTGATGCTTTTTCCAAAACAAAAAGTTATCAAGAAATAACTGGTGATCAAGATGTTTTCTCCGCAAACAAAGAGATTTATTCTTTAATCAAAGAAGCGGCAGCCAAACGAAAAATTAAAATATTTAATGATCGATTCTTCACCAGTGAAAATTTTTATTATCAGAAAGAACAAAATAAATTCGCAGTCGAGAAAAACTGTCGCGCGGTCGAAATGGAGACCTTCGGATTGTTCGCTTTGGCGCACAAATTGAATAAAAAAGCGGCCACGCTAGGAATGATTGTTGATTACGTTGTTCCGGGCGTTAAAACGCCTGAAAGCAATTTCCAGGATCGAATCACTGGCCTGAATAATTGTTATTTGTTGGCCCTCGACGCTATCGTAAGTTTCACCAAACAACAATAGGCTCATTACTCATTAATTAAATGAATATCTTCACAAAATTTAACGCACGGAAAAAAATCGATAATTTTTTTTCAATCACACAAAAAAAATCAACCATTCGTCGTGAATTTATCGGCGGAACAACAACCTTTTTCGCCATGGCGTATATTCTGGTTATCAACCCGCAAATGCTAAGCGATGCTGGTATGGATAAGGGTGCTGTTTTTACTGGAACTGCATTGTCAGCGATTGTCGCAACTTTAATTATGGCTTTGATCGCCAATCTTCCTTTTGCTTTGGCGCCAGGAATGGGAATCAATGCGTTTTTTACCTATACCGTTGTGACACAACAAGGCCACCACTGACAGGTAGCTCTAGTTTTTGTTTTCATCTCCGGAATCATCTTTGTATTATTGGCGGTTTTTAATATTCGCTCAATCATTGTAGACGCAATCCCGCGCGTCATTAAACAAGCAATTCCTGTTGGAATTGGTTTATTCATTGCGTTTATCGGACTTCAAAACGCCAAAATTGTGATCGGCGACCCCAACACTTTGGTTAAATTTACAGGTGAGTTTGATATCGCATTAATAATTGGTGCAATCGCTCTGGTCGTGACTGTAGCTTTATTGATTCTTAAAATCCCCGGAGCGATCTTTATCGGAATTTTCGTGGCGACAATTTTTAGTTTATTTTTCAAAGAAAACCCGTTGCCTGAAAACTTTTCTCCGATTCAACTTCCGCCGTCGGTTAGTCCCGTGTTTTGAAAATTTAATTTTGGCGATTTCGTTAAAGTTCCCATTTTTGAGTCTTTTATTATCATTTTTTCCTTTTTGTTTGTCGATATGTTTGATTCCACTGGAACACTTTTGGGGGTCGCGAGTAAGGGTAATTTAATCGACAAAAAAGGAAAAATGCCGCGCATGAAACAGGCGTTTTTGGCAGACTCTTGCGGAACTGTCGCGGGATCGATGCTAGGAACTCCAACAGTGACGACTTATGTGGAAAGCGCGACCGGAGTTGTCGCCGGTGGACGAACGGGGCTAACCGCACTAACCGTCGCTTTTTGATTTTTCTTATCGCTCTTTTTTTCTCCAATTTTTAGTTTAATTCCTACAGCCGCTACGTCAGGTGCTTTAATTGTTGTTGGTTTTTATATGGTTTCCGAAGTTAGTAAGATCAATTTTAATGATTTAAGCGAGGCACTTCCTGCGTTTTTTCTAATCATTATTATGCCACTGGCTTTCGGAATTGATAAGGGGATTATCTTCGGTGTTTTACTGTACGTTATTTTGCAGCTCGGAACTGGTAAATATCGTCAAGTCAAGCTTATCACTTTCGTCTTAGCAATACTGTTTATATTGCGATTGATATTTTCTTTCACTTCAGGAATTTAAAACTTTCAATTGTTTTTTTGTTAAAGAAAAGCTCTGTTATTTTTTATAAGTGTACTAAAAAACTTAATTTTTATGAAAGTTAAAAATAAAATTTTTGATCGTAGATTATCGCGCGACTAGCCAAAATAATGGCAGAAGTCTACGTTGGTCGTTCCAAAATCAAAGCAATTATTTTTGACTAAAATCATTAATTTTTTGATCATGAACATAGAAATAAACATTTCAAATTTTCATTCTTCTCAAAAATCTTTTTTATAAAGTTCAAAATATTGTGAAAATGTTTTATTAAATTCAGAATACTCACTGTAATCTAAAATCTTAAATGAGTGTAGATTTTTTGTATAGTAATTTTATTGATTGATTAAGATATTTTTTAAACTTTTTATTTTAATTGCTTGATTAATTTCGAGAATTAAACGGGGTTGAAAAGTTCGAAAGAACAGTAGGGTAATCTTACTGCAATTTTAAAAAACTAAGATAAATCTTGATCAGTTTCATCTGAAGAATCCAAAAACTCTTCAATTTTAGTTTTTATTCGTTTAACTTTTTCGCGATGTTTTCGCGACAATCATTCTGTTTCGAACTGTTCAATCATATTATCTCGCGCAAACCGTAATAGTCAGCCTGTTTTATCTATGCGAGTCATCCTTTTAGTATGAAAGTTTTTTAGAATTAACGTCGTAGGAAATGATTCCAATTTCTTTTCGCTTTCAGATAGTTAATTTTTCTTTAGCATAATCAAGAAGTGGTTGTGGATCAACAACGAAAAACTGATCACAAACTTGAGTAAAGTTCAGGTATTTAATTATTGTTGTTTTATTACCGTTAGTTATTGACTTTTGTTAACTTTTTTTTACAACATTTGATTATGATGTTCGAAAATCAGTAAAATTTAAATCGATAATAGGTTGTTTAGAAGTCGCTTGATTTAACCTTTTTTTACTATTCGACGTTTTAAAATGATCCTGGCTATTCGATCGTTTCTGATTTTTGTTGCTTAAAAAAGTTTGTTCCTTTGCAGTATTGAAGTCGCTTGGCGATCCGGTAAATGTTCCGGTAAATTTTAGTTATCAAAGTCGTTTGATTTCTTTATTTTCTTATTAATCATTTTTCCGACTTCGGAATATATTAATTATTAGGATATTAAAATCCGTTTTTTATTTCGAAAAACTTTTAACTTTTTCTAAATTTTTTATAAACAAAAAATAACGCTACCGTTGCTACCGTAAATGCCGCGATGATTAATAAGATGATGACGTAAGCTGATGTTTTTTGTGGGGCTTCTTCAGTTGCTGTTTCGTAAGCATCATTAATAAAGGTGTTAATTTTAGCGGGCGTGTCGGCAACGTCAGCGTTTTGAGCGGTTCCGTGATCGCTGTTAAATACTGATCAAAAGGTAGCTTTAACAGGATCAGTTTCAGTGTTAATTAAAGTATATTTGAGCGTTCGTCCATCCATAGTAAGCGTTAATTTAAACGTTCCTATGTCATTAATGGTTTTTGTTAATCAGTTATTATCAGTATCAAAATTTCAACTATCATCAGTAAATACTCTGTTAGCAGCTAGTAACGTTGCTGCGTCAGTTGCTGCGTCAGTTGCTGTTTCGTATGCATCATTAATTAAGACGTTTATTTCATCGGGCGTGTTAGCGTTTTGAGCGTCGTAAGGGGTGGCGTGAGCGGTGTTGAATACTGATCAGAAGCTATCAGATGCGGCGGTTTCAGCTAAAGTATATTTGAGCGTTCCTTCATCCGTACTAAACGTTAATTTAAACGTTCCTATGTCAACAATGGTTTTTGTTAATCAGTTATCAGTAGTATCAAAATCTCAACCATCATTATCAAATAACGCGTTAACATTCAATAACGTTGCTACGTCGTAAGCATCATTAATAAAGGTGTTTATTTCATCGGGCGTGTTGGCGTTTTGGGCGACTTGAGGGGTGGCGTGAGCGGTGTTGAATACTGATCATAAGCTATCAGATGGGGTGGTTTCAGCTAAAGTATATTTGAGCGTTCCGCCATCCATACTAAACGTTAATTTAAACGTTCCTTTGTCATCGATGGTTTTTGTTAATCAGTTATCAGTATCAACAAAATCTCAACCATCATTATCGAATAACGCGTTAACATTCAATAACGTTGCTGCGTCGTAAGCATCATTAATAAAGGCGTTTATTTCATCGGGCGTGTCGGCAACGTCAGCGTTTTGAGCGGTTCCGTGATCGCTGTTAAATACTGATCAAAAGGTAGCTTTAACAGGATCAGTTTCAGTGTTAATTAAAGTATATTTGAGCGTTCGTCCATCCATAGTAAGCGTTAATTTAAACGTTCCTATGTCATTAATGGTTTTTGTTAATCAGTTATTATCAGTATCAAAATTTCAACTATCATCAGTAAATACTCTGTTAGCAGCTAGTAACGTTGCTGCGTCAGTTGCTGCGTCAGTTGCTGTTTCGTAAGCATCATTAATTAAGGCGTTTATTTCATCGGGCGTGTTGGCGTTTTGAGCGACTTGAGGGGTGGCGTGAGCGGTGTTGAATACTGATCATAAGCTATCAGATGGGGTGGTTTCAGCTAAAGTATATTTGAGCGTTCCGCCATCCATACTAAACGTTAATTTAAACGTTCCTTTGTCATCGATGGTTTTTGTTAATCAGTTATCAATAGTATTAAAATCTCAACCATCATTATCAAATAACGCGTTAACATTCAATAACGTTGCTACGTCGTAAGCATCATTAATAAAGGTGTTTATTTCATCGGGCGTGTTGGCGTTTTGGGCGACTTGAGGGGTGGCGTGAGCGGTGTTGAATACTGATCATAAGCTATCAGATGGGGTGGTTTCAGCTAAAGTATA
>JAODAI010203184.1:0-10555 GCA_027575025.1 Scotoplanes globosa | reverse complement strand
ACTATTAGCTTTGATCAAATTGATCATTATATTTGATCAATTGTTTTGACCATTGTATATTGATCAATTATTTGACCGTTGTCCCTTGGTCAGTGTGATCATTATTGGGTCGGTGCATAGTTAACCATCGACGTGGTCACCTGTTGATCAAAGTTTGGTCACGTGTAATCAATCCTTTTTTAGAGTGCAGCTGCCACCGCCCTTGACGGTATATGTGTTACATGGAAGGTATGCATGGGAATTACACATGGGTAATGTATTGATCATGCATTGCAAGATACCGGGTTGGAAACCCGGGTCGGGCCTAGTAGTGTTATTTGTATCCGAGAGCAATCCCGGTTTTCAAATGCAAACGTCTTTCTCAAATTAAAAAATATTTCAATATTGGATTCCCACCCGAAGTGCAATTGTAATTCACAAGTCTTCGTATTTTTCCCATTGCGGTGGTCTCTTGTTGTCGTAAAATTAAATAAGCCTTCAACTTGAATTAAATAAGCCTTCAACTTGACCGATTACTTCAAAAAATGCAAATGAATGCATGCATCATCCCGTAATTCGGCCCATATTCATTACACTATTTCTCAAAAGGAATCGCTGTTTCCCCCACTTACACCCTCCGTGTGAAAGTTAACGAACCACTAACCCATACCGTTTAATATGCCACCATTTTATTATACCTGACGGCCTACTGGTTCTTAGACAGAAAGTTACAGTGTAACAAGGAACATGCAAAGTGTTTGGTGCTTCCTTGTCTTCATTGTACAGAACCTGCCATCCTGCAAAGCTGCAATACAGAATTATACCAGAGAAATAACAATAATTGATGTAGTTGTATAGTTTAATATTTAGCAGGCCGCCTTTTATAGCATGGTATTACGTGCTAAGTATAAATTCCGTCAGACATAGAGATTCTTGAGATACTGCCAAAGCTTAATATTTCGCAATAAGCCACGCCCACTACTTAGTCCTGGCGTATCAGCATACCATTGTACCTATAATGTCAACTCATTATGATATTTGCTATACCTGGGAGACCATGTCAACTCATTCTGATCTTTACTATACCTGGGAGACCATGTCAACTCATTCTGATTTTTGCTATACTTGGGAGACCATGTCAACTCATTCTGATCTTTGCTATACCTGGGAGACCATGTCAACTCATTCTGATCTTTGCTATACCTGGGAGACCATGTTAACGAACAGACGTCAGATTACGCATACTTTTATATCAAGCCCCGCCCACTCCTTAATGAATATAAGTGCCATCATTTCCAAGAACAATATGATTCTTCATTGACCCATGGAGCTTGACTATGATATCAATTGAATCGGACTTATAGTTCTTTTCACAAACCATTTCTTCATATTTTCGTACTAAGCCCCGCTCTCTCATTAATCTACATGAGATAACCACCGAAAACAATAGGTTTCTTCCTTGGGCCATATAGTAACTTTGTACATAATACCAACTCAATCCGGTAATATAGAGACTAGCTATGGCATATCAATATTTTTTCAAATAAAGCCCAGCCCACTCATTAATATACTAGGTATTGTCGTCATGAACAGACACACTTCTTAACCGACCCATAGAATCAATTCAATCCGACTTACGGTTATTGAGATGGTCTCCACCAAAACAGACAGGCGTTTTCCCTGGGCCATATCATTTTTAAATTTAAACTGGCAAGGGCTTCGCTACTCTACTATGCATGTCAAATAGCATCACATTTAGCTTATCAATATTTGACGAATAAAACACAGCCCAGTGAAAAATATGGGAAGTAATATGGTGGTCAACATGCTTCCTATAACTGACCCGTAGAGCATGCACCAAATATAAAATCAAACCGTCTTCGTTATTGAGATATATCGTATTCACGAGCCAGGCATCTAAGGCAAGCCAAATGTTCAATATTTAGACAATCTTGATTTATCTGCCGAGAAAGCTGGTTTATCGATGAATAAACCAAGAATATCGATCGATAAACCATCTTTATCGAATTTAGCCGATAAACTTAGATTTTCTAAAAAACTTGGCATATCAATCGAAATTTGGTTTATCGATCGATAATCTTGATTTATCGATTGGTAAACCTGGTCTATTTATCGACTTGATTAATCGATTGATTGATTAACCTTGTTTCTCGGTCGATAAACCAAGATTATTATTATTGAACATTTGGCTATCCCATAATGCACAACGAGTCGGGTGTTGTGCGCGGGATAGCCGACAGAAGGTGTGGGTCGGTACTCGGTACTCCCCCCGGTGAGCATGGAAGAAGGGGTAGGTGTTCAGCGGGGCGAATATGATTATTGTATTATCAAGAATATTATTTAAACATTTATAGAGCGCTAACATATATCTAGCAACAATCAGTTGCGCTGTACAAAGTAACATTTATAATTAAAATAAGAAATCCACTTACACGTTGTTTTACAAGTTAAACAATTACAAGTTAAACAAATGATTTGGCAGTTTTTGGCAGTCGGGAAGACCAAAAATTGATTGATATCGTTCGTTCTTAGCACACTGTTATTGGTAATGATAAATTTTGGTTTAAAATTAACGACAAACCTGTTTTTTCGGTCGATAAAACAAGATTATCTAATTATTGCACATTTGTCCCGCCATAGACTTTACATGTCACATACGTAATCTACGCACCAATACGCATACATGTCAGGGTGAATGCATGTTTTATATTAAAACATGAAATGAAAAATTAAAGAATGAAAGTGACATCATTTTGTAGGATTTATTTAATTTATTTGAGGCAAATATGTGGCACTTATACTTTTAAGTATATTTATCTGTAAATTGGCAAATTTGTTTATTTGATTAATTTCAAATTAATACTTACATGTAGAATAGCTTGGAATGGCGGCCATTTTGTAAAATGGCCGCCATTTTTGTTACATGACAAATCTGCGATGCCCCTATATCCAAATATGTTTGTTAGACCACATTCAAACTATATACCAACTTTCATGCTTGTATCATAAAAGCACAATTATTTCACTTATCTGCCGGACTAATACCGTATAATCGAATACACATTTTTTTTAAATCACAAGATTGGATCAGAGCATATGACATCCATTATTAGTTGCTTATTTTATAATACCATACCATAATACTTTCCAAATGATGTTGGAAACAGCAGATATAGAGAAAATGGTATTGTATCAACTAACCCTATCCTCTCCACCCGCTTAAAACCCCCGATCGTGTTCATCAAATTATTTTGCACTCATTTGAAGACGCTGTTGCTGAGTCCTAGACAGAACCAGAGTTTCAAGTCGGTAAATACATACTGGAATAACCCTGTCCCTTTTAATTTATATGAAATGTGCCTATCTGTTATAACTCCCCTCTACATTTTTCCAAGCCAGAGTCCCTGATTGAATCAGTTTACGCAACTCCCCATCATAACGACCGTCACCAGATATCACCCCAGGTATGCAAAACCATCCCTCTGTTTAATTCCTTTGTCAGCTATGGTTTTCCACAACTCCTGTCGATGCGCGCCCACTAACAAGAACTCCGACTTATCCATGATTATATATAGACCATACCTCTCAAATAAACCTTCCACTCTACCAATACCTTCTGTAACTGCAGCTTGATTTCCATTGCCACTGCCCGGTCATAAGCATATACAAGAAGAGGACTTAGCGAACTACCCTGTCTGAGCCCAATATTTACTCCAAACTCTTCGGCCATCATTTACCCAACCACAACCATACAGTTTGCACCCTCGTAAATACACTCCACCATTCTAACCTTCGCTTCGGGAATACTCATCCATCTAGGGATTACTAACTCTCCAAGAACGATGTCGTAAGCCTTCTCCAATTTCACAAAACTCAATACCATATTCCATCTAGCATCCAACCTATTTTCCACCAGCTGCCTAAGTAAGAATAGACCATCACTTGTCCCTCTTCCCTCCGAGACCACTGCTGTTCCTCTCCAATCTCCGATTCAACCCTTGTTCTATTTTTTCTATCCAAACCCTTTCCAGTAGCTTAAAAAACTTGCCACAACAATGTTATACCCATATACTTCACAGGGTCATGAATATACCCTTTAGGGTATTTGGCCCGTCTGCCAATCACTAGGTATTTTCCCCTCTTCCAAACATACGTTAATCACTCTCCCTAGCCACTTCACACCCACCTCCCCTGTGATTACAAACATTTCCACCCGCATTTGATCCTTGAAATAGTTATCCCAGTCCCCAATCACCCCATCCTTATCGGCGACCAAGCTCTCATCTTGATCCTTAACTACTCTCCCTCCATTCACATCTACACTCTCTTCATTTATCTCCCGTGCCATTCTAAAAATAATTTTCATTCACCCATCATCATTAAGCTGCTTATATATGCTATCTTCTATACGACCCCTTGCCTTTAATACCGTGGTCCTAGCTGCTATCCTTTTCTTCCCATACAAATACTGTAATGATAAGTAAGGTTGTATCCCCTATCCCTGATCCATGATCTATAATTTCTTCCATACCTGCCTATTCACATCCACCACCACATCTGCCTTTTCTTCCACAATTCCCCACGATTACCCGATGTCATTCCACAAAGTTGCTCTGCAACTCCAACAAAAGCTAATTTAAAAAGACCCCACTCAACGTATACACTCCTACCTGCTCGTGTAGGCCCCGAAACTATGTACCACCATGTCCCTTTATCCTACGGCCACCCGATCCTTTTATAGCCACCACTTCATTACTTGTTGACCCCATTTTCCTCAACGTCTTTCCCTTATGTAAGCGTATTACGAAAACCAGAGGCTTAAGTTGAATAGTAACATACTCCCAACACTTTCCTTAGAATCCTTAGCCCTCCATAATTGCTCATGCCTAACTACTAACAAATCTACCTCGGTTTTGTGTGACACACTCATATATGTAATTTTGTGACTGACTCTCTGTTGAAAAAAGGAACCAGTCACAGCCATGTCATTACGAATACATAACTCCACCAGCTCGCTACCCTACCTGTTCCTTGTACCCCATCCAAAATTACCCACATATTCCTCTTCACCCATTCGTCTAACCCCAACATGAGCGTTATAATCCACAGACTCCCACAACATGGTTCCCTCCTCCACTAGATCCACCATCCTCTCCAGCGTACCCATAAATATTATCGGCTTCCATCCTACCAGTATGTGGTCCATAGACATATATAATGTCCACAAGCTGATGTTCAATCAAAATATATATCAGAATATGTATCCGTTTAAACCGCTCTACTATTACTACTTCCTTACTCAACCCTTCTGCAACTAAAATACCAACCACATTACTCGTCACAACTCTGCAAGATAAACAGTTTAAAACAAACCACTACACTTTTCGGCCTATCTCCCTTCAACTTTGTCTCCTGGACACATAACATTTCTTGCCTCCTTCTACACATCATATCCACCACTTCTAAACTATTAATTCCAAAATAGTATACATTTATACTCCCTAACCGGACCTCGCACCAAGGCCGATTCGTCGATCCCGCGGCGCATCGTTTAGCTAGGTCCCGGTAGACAAATTGTGGTGGTTAGTCATCGTATTCCTAAATGTATTGAAACAAAATAGCCACAAGACGCCCCCTGGCTGACCTTGTTTCGGTGTTAAATTCTGATTGTCCATGTCCTAGATGAGTTACAAAAATGATAACGAGCCCCACCAGCCTGAGGTAGATATACACATAGTGCTACCAGGGCGCTATGTGCGCTTTTAACGAGTTTTCCTTCTCCTACTAACTAATAACTACTTCAAAACAACATATTATAATGATAAACAAATGGTTGAATGACATTTATACCCCAAATAACATGTTTTAACATATTATTTTGTGGTAAATATTTTACAACAAATATTCGTGCCCCACCTTTCAATATTCGTGCCCTAGGGTAAACAAGAAACTTACACAGTACATGATGATTTCCTGTCTTCATTTTGGGCTTTGCCTGTACATTGCCAAATTGCCTAGCCCTAGCATATATGTATTTTATGAATGGAGCCCGGAACACTCATTACTATGCAAGCCTCTGAGACCTATATCATTCTCAAAACTACTAGACTTCCCAACCGACCGGTAACGCAGCCATGTTCCAGATATCAGTGAAACTCAATCCGAATTAGGGTTATTGAGATATTATATTCACAAGGCTATATATTTCCAATAATCACCGTACATTAATTATTATGCTTGGACTGGCGATGACACCCTCTCCTGTACATTGTAAAATAGCATAGCCTCTAGTATATTAATATTTTACAAACACAGCCCCGTCCACTTATATATATGATATGGTGTCATCGTCGAAATCAATAGCCTTACTAACAGATCAGCAGAGCAATCCTGTACCAAATATCAATTCAATCCGAACTACTGTTATTGAAATATTGTGTCCACCGGCCATTTCTTTGTTTTTTCGCAATATTAAGCCCCGCCCACTCATTAGTATGTGATGTGTCATTGTCACAATCAATACGAGTCATAGCAGACACACATATCATCCCTGTACCAAATAATTCCGACATACGGTTAATAAGCCACGCCCACTAATTCATATCCATGGTATAACTACTGAAAACTGGTTGGTTTATTATGTCTGCCATAGGGTACCATTTCCCCAAAACTCAACAAAAACTCTGAAGGCTTCGCGTGTACTTTGTAAAATAACATACCATCGAGCCCGTCAATGTATTACGAATAAAGCCCCACCCACTCATTAATAAGCTAGGTGTAATCATTATAGTCAGTAGGCTTCCAAACGACATATAGTGCAGCTGTACCAAATATCAACTCAATCCGACTTACGGTTATTAAGATACCGTGCTCACGAGCCATTTCCTGAGATTTTTGCAATAAGCCAAGCCCCAAAACTAGTAGGATTCTTCTGTGTGCCATGAAGTATATTTTTCAAAAATCTCCCGAAAAAATGCGAGGGTTTCGCCCGTACATTGTAAATAGCATATACTCTATATTATCAATATTTTACGAATACGGCCCGCCCATATATACATTAGTATGCGATATATCGTCGTCAAAAATGAATACAGTTCCTAACAGAACCATGGAACAGCCATGTACCAAATGTTAACTCAATCCGGCGTATGGTTATTGAGATACCGTGTTCATGAGCCATTTCTGGCTATTTGCTTCTAGCGTATCAATATTTTATAAATAAAGCCCCATCCACTCATTAATATGCCAGGTATCATCGTCAAAATCAATAGGCTTTATAACCGACCCACATGACATCCCTGTTCCAAATACTAATTTATTCCGACTTCCGGCTATTGAGATATCGTAGTCACGTGTTATTTATTGAGATTTTAATAATAAGCCTGGCCCACTCTTTAATATACAAGACATCATTGCCAAAAATACTAGGCTTCCTAACCGACCCATTGGACAGCTATATGTCGAATTTCAACTTAATCTAACCCACGGTTATTGAGCCATCATGTTCAAGAGCAAGACGTCTCACACACGCGCATACGGACATGGGTCATTCCATAAATTAGGGTGCCAACTTATGACATGCCTATTTTAAGAATAAAATCAAATAATCATCTTCACTGTGGGAAATATTATCCAATTAGTCATATATAATATAAATATCGAAATTGGTAATGAGTAAATACTTTACAGGTAAAAACGATAACAAATATTGTGGGTGCATTCTATATAACTAGAGCGTATTCTAAGGGCAACTTTAAATGAATACTTGATTTTGGGCAATAAAATGATAATTCACCATCATGTTTCACGTGTAAAGGGGACACCGAAGATAAAATCGCAATTATTGAAAAAATGGATGACCTGTGGGAAGTAATAATGGTGCAATCAGAAACTTAAATATTTAGGGGGACACCAAAGTCATGATTCAATATTAAATATGTTATTTATTTATTTTTTTAGTGTTTTTTCACTCTTTTTTCACCATCATCATTTAAGTTTGTTCAGTTTCTAACTGAATTCACATATCATAGTAATTACTCATTAATTTGAAGTGTTTCACGTGTAGGCATACTGAAATTTTTAGGGGACACCAAAGTTTACACATTAAACCCTTTTTTGAAAACCTTTCTTAAGAAAAACACATATCCTTTGGAAAATATGACCTTTAACACTAACATGTGTGTATTATTAATCATTTTATCAAACAAAATAATAAATATTTACTTTCTAAGGTGCAAAAAAGTCCATTATTTAAAGTCGGTTTTCAATGTCACAATTTTTTTCACTAAAAAGCAACACATTTTGGCTATTTTCAAGATAAACGGGACGATGCAAAATCAAAATTATTTTGACATTATTTACAAGCTATGGACAGTATCAACAATTTAAATACTGAAAAAATCCCAAAACATCACAGTACTCTATACAATTCCACATTTATGTAATGACCCACATATACACGCCAGGGTGAATGCATATATTTTTTGTTAAAGGAGAAATAAAAAACATACTTCCAAAACCACATGCATGATTTCTACAAAATAAAGCTTGAACAATTTCAGAAAGTAATTACATATACGTACATGTATGTATGCTCCAGACATTATACTTATATTTATAATATAAACATGTGTTTCATGAATATGTATATTTAGTATATTTTTTGAAATCCATGCGTTATACGGTAACTCCATTCATGGTGTATTATCTTATATTACATAGTTACGCACTTCTGGTTTTGTCGGAGCTAGTCGATCACCATTACCCCCTTCCTCGAGAGCCAGATCTAGACGATCAGCATTATCTGGTGAATATAACCATCTATATAATTATTTTACAATACCAATTACTACTTAACTAACAAATATTTAATATTATTTATAGTTTGAAATAAGTTACAATAGTGTATGCCACTGAGAAAGTACATGCTGGTAAATACCGTTTCATGCTCCATGTTATATAAGGAAAGTTAAGTTAAGTTAAGTTAAGTAAGAAAGGATCAGTAAGGACGATGTCCTCATAATATGATCCTGAACATCCACCACCCAGTGGACAATCTAAATCCGACCGCAGTCAAAAAAATACTTATCAAGACCATTCTTAAATGCATTGATACTATCAACATGAACCAACGTCTCCGGCAAGCTATTCCACTCATCAACAACTCTCTGGGAGAAGGAAAACTTCCTAACATCTAATCTGGAATATTCCTTACGCAATTTAAGACTATGACCTCTGGTAGCAGAGTAATCAGACATCGTAAATAAATCATCGAACTTCAACTTATCAAGACCATGAACAGTTGTAAACACCTGCATAATATCACCACGAACCCGGCGAAGTTACAAAGTTGTAAGCCGAAGAATAGTCAATCGTTGTTCATACGATAGACAACTAAGTGAACCAACTATTTTAGTATCCCTTCTTTGAATAAGCTCCAGAATAATCATATCTTTGGCTAAGAATGGATTCCAAGCTTAGATAGCCTACTCAAGATGAGGCCTAACCATCTGATTGTACAATCTAACAACAATATCCGTGTGAAGGAACTTAAAATGACGTTTAATCAACACTAAAATCCAATTAGCTCTCCTCGCAGATTCGGTACACTATTTAGATGGCTTCAATGAAGAATACAAATGAATACCCAGATCCTTTTTAGTACGAATAACCGCTAAATTTATACCATTGACGTTATAAACATCCTTCTTATTCCGACTACCGACATGCATAACCTTACACTTATCGAGATTGAAAAACGTACCCCAATCCTCAGACCAGTTAAAAATACTGTCGAGCTCTAACTGACACCTAGCCGCATCCTCCTCAGAACAAACCTCACTATAAACGTTAGTGTCGTCAGCAAACTTATTGACACCAGATATACCAACCGCATCAACTAAATCATTAATATAAATAACAAACAATAAAGGACCCAACACAGAACATTGAGGAACACCACTAGTGACACTCTTCCAAGAAGATACATACCCCCAACAATCACCTCTGCCTACGTTCACTTAGCCAACCACCAATCCAACCTAGAATAGATTCAATGATCCCCAATCTTTCTAATTTATACAAAAGTCGCTTATGAGGTACTTTATCAAAAGCTTTTTGAAAGTCCAAATACACGACATCAACTGGTTTCCCTTCATCTACAAACCTTCTAACATCCTCAAGAAATTCAAGAAGATTAGAAAGGCAGGATATATTCTTCCTAAAACCATGCTGAGAATCCTTAATCAAAGAATGCTGATCAAAAAATTGAACAATAGTATCCTTAATAATAGACTCCATAATCTTACAAACCACACTAGTAAGGCTGATCGGCCTATAATTACAAGACTGACTACGATCCCCCTTTTTAAAAACAGGAGTGACATTGGCGCACTTCCAGTCTATCGGAACGCCACCCTCGTCCATAGACCGCTCAAGATATGCTAAGCGGTGTAGCAAAACAACTTGCGAAAGTCCTTAGTTCAAGTTCAAGTTCAAGTTTATTATTTTCCACATTCATATGACATAGCAGTATAATCATTATAGTGTAACAATA
>JAODAI010203073.1:0-10555 GCA_027575025.1 Scotoplanes globosa | reverse complement strand
TTTAAATAACATCGGGACTCATGATATAGTAGCAAAAAATATGCAGTAAAAAATCAGGGCCGGTAACAATTTGGCCAAGGCCACCATCATTTTCAACTAACTGGCCCTGTGGCCACCATGGTTTTGGGCCTAATTTTTACCCCTGGAGCCACCAAACTTATCCGCTCGACCACAGCCACGCAAGTGACTGTGGCATTTGATGAATTCCCTTAGAAGGGAGGAACATTTAAAACAAACAATTAAATGTATACACAACTTACTGAACGGAACACAACTTGCTGAATGGACGATGCAAATAGCGAAACCATGAACTATTTATTAATCCAAATTAAACTGAGCAAAACATGAAGGTACACAGGAGGAGTCCAGCTACGTTTATAAATTCATGTAATTAGATCCTGTAAATAGATCCTGTAAATAGTAGAAACTGTCACACAACATAGGCTACAGTACCTACTATGCCCTTCCCACCTGTATGCTTGTAGCCTTGTAATGATCACACACTGACTCCACCAAGCAGCCTATAATTGATAATATATCACCAATAAAGCATTGTTGCGTATATGTATGCCTCACATCAACGCACCCAATGTTTACTACAGTATACATGTACAGTAGGCCTACTATAGTATTGCAGACTACACAGTACAGTACAGTTGGCTGTTATTGGCATGTTTACTAGATTACGGTTCAACGCATAATATCTAGGTACAGTGTATAGGGTTACTGGGAACAAGCACACCACTTTATATTGGCCAAAGACCAACAAAAAGTTTACAAGTTGCATGTTGAACCCGGTAAATAATTCAAGTCAAGATGAGTTAAGTGTACAAACACACCACTTGAGTGTTGCGCCAGTACCAATGTGTGGTTAATGTAAATTTGCACTTAACAAATAGTTGCAATGTTGGTCGTCGGTCTGGGTGTGTGTATCATGTATACTGTTACAGTAGTCCTCAACTTCTGTTACGACGTTAATAGCATAATCTCTTTTATAGACCCGATTATGTTCCTTGACTGCACACAAATATAAGACATGTTTACGTGGCAGACATCTTTATTGAACTCTCGACTTAGTGTACCAAATATCTTAGACTTACTAAAGTCAATTCACTACATCTCTCCCTTTTTTCAGACAACTGTATAACATGCAAATATATTGAAAAGTAATGTTCCAAAATACACTTATCTAAATGAAAGTATTATAACATTTCCAATCAGTATGCATGTCATTCGGACAATACATTTATAAAGTTCAACAACACTCAGTGTTTAGTCAATGTTCAATATATGACATAATGTTCTTGTCACTGTTCCATAACTCATAATGTTCAGTTGATATTCAGTTTCTAACATAATGTTCATGTCACATCTTTTCAAACAACTAAATTATACTAAACATATATACATTTCTTCTCCCTATTTTTTCTTATTTACTAATCGATCTACTTTGTTAAGACAATAAGTTCACATCTATATGAATAAACATAACTAATAACTTGATATGAACATTTATGTGAATACGTTCATGGATATCGATTACTTTCTTATCAATAATGCATTTATGAAGAAAAGATTGATTCTAAAGTTGGTTATCAATAATGCTTTGCCTTCTCAAACTTGATAGTCTATTGATTGATTTTTTTTTCAATTACTTAATCTCAACAACGAAATCATCAAATCTCTTTGGAATTTTATGAGTACGTGAAGGTCGTTGAGGAGTTTGTGGTGGACTCTCACGATCTGGTGGATCATCGTCACTGGTACTTTCACTTGAATCATACTTCTTTAAGTGAGATGTATTTCTTTTGTATTGAACTCCTTCTGGAGATTCAATTGTCACTTGGCTATGAAATTTGTCTACAACATCAAAGGGTATCTCACCGAATGGTGGGGATAACTTATTTTGTTGTCTCTGTTTGACTAGAACTTTGTCTCCTATGACAATTTCACTTTCTCTAACGTTACGTTTTGCATCTGCATAATCTTTTGCGGTTTGCTTCATTTCACTATCTCTATCCGCCATATCCACTTGACTTTTTGGCAATTGAATATCTGGCAGTTTCGTTCTCATTATTGGTTTTATCATAGCCTCTCCTGGGCTAATACCAGTTGTGGTATGGGGCGTGCTTCTATATGCGAGAAGAAAATGGTTAAGTTCTCTCCGCCAATTCTTTTTCTCAATTTGGGCAATTTTCAAAGCTTTCAGAAGTGTTCGATTCTGTCGTTCAACTTCTCCATTTGCCTGAGGCCACAAAGGTGTTGTCCTTCTATGCTCTATTCCACATTCAGCTAGAAAGGTTTCAAATTCATTTGATGTGAAATTTGAAGCATTGTCAGTTTTCAAGCTTGCAGGAAAACCAAACCTACAGAAAATACGTTCTAGACATATTATGACATTTTCAGTAGTTATCGATTTCAAAATATCGACTTCAAAGAATCTGCTGAAATAATCAACAGTCACAAGCAAATATGAACCATCTGGTAGTGGTCCGAGTATATCAGTTGCCAAATCCTGCCAAGCTACTGATGGCAATGGTGTCGATTTGATTGGTTCAGGGTAGGGTGCCTGACCAACAACCTGGCAACCATGACATGTTTTACATTTTCTTTCCATGTCTTTATCAGCTCCCGGCCACCATACTTTTGTTCTAAGTCTTTGCTTGCTTTTTACGATGCCTTGGTGACCTTCGTGTGCAAGGTCAATTGCTTGCGCACGGAGGCTATGTGGCATTACGATTCGCGTGCCTCTTAGTACTAATCTTCCCAATACTGTCAGTTCAAATCGCACACTCTTATAGCCTGTTGGAAGATCAGACCATGTCTCGTTTTGTATGCAATTTCTGACTTTACCGATTTCTACATCCTTATCAGATTCTTGTTCTATTTTCTGTATTCCTATAGCTATTGGCGCTGCATTAATAGCAATGAAACGAATATGTTCTTCTGCCATATTCTGTTGGTTCTCATCAATTTTGCTATTTGTTTCTGAGATTAGGCGTGATAGGCAATCAGCAATATTTTGCGGTCCTGGGATATACTTCACAGTGAAGCAGTAAGACTGTAGTCTTAGCACCCAACGCTCTATGCGCGCTGATGGTTTGGCCTTTTTGGAGTATATGAACTCCAGTGGCTTGTGATCGGTTTGCAGCTCGAACTCCACGCCATATAGATATATATGAAATCTCTCACAGGCCCAAACTATCCCTAACGCCTCTTTTTCTGTCTGAGAATAGCGTTTCTCAACGTCGCTTAAGCTTCTACTTGCATACGCTATGATACGTCGTTGGCCGTTTTGCACTTGTGCCAATATAGCGCCTAAGCCTACAGGGCTAGCGTCTGTTATTACCTGTGTTTTGGCATTTGGGTCGAAATACCCTAATGTCTCGGCTCTAGTTAAAGCTTCTTTAAGCTTACAGAAAGCCTGATTTTGTTCAGGGCCCCAATCAAATTCTACGCCCTTCTTTGTCAATCGCCTCAAAGGTTCTGATACCGTTGCTAGATCAGGAATGAACCTTGAGCAGTATTGTACTAATCCCAAGAAACTACGTACCTCCCCTGCATTGTGTGGTTGGCTCGCATTTCTGATTGCTTGCACCTTTTCATCACTGGGACTGATACCCTTACTTGAGAGATCATGACCCATGAAGGTAAGCTTGTCTAGTCCAAACTGACATTTTTCTTTGTTCAGTGTTAGACCGGCCTTACTGATGCAATTTAGCACTTTGGTCAGTCTACTGCTATGTTCGGCTTCGTCTTTGCCATGCACAATTATATCATCTGATATATTATGTGCCCCTTCACATCCAGCAACAACTTGCTGTATGATGTGTTGATAGGTCTCTGGTGCTGAACATATGCCGAACATTAAGCGCTTGTAACGAAATAATCCGACATGTGTCACAAAAGTAGTTATTTCCCGAGAACTTTCATCTAATTCAATTTGATGAAATCCCCATTTGAGGTCTAATTTGCTAAATACTGCGCTATCATTCATGGCATACACTACTTCGTCAACAGTAGGTATCGGAAATCTTTCTCTAATTATTGCCGCATTTGCTTGTCGCATATCGACACACAGTCGAATCTCATCACCTGATTTAGGCACAATAACCACTGGACTAACCCATGGTGTTGGCCCGGTTACTTCTTCTATAATGTCAAGTTCTATTAGTTCTTTTAACTTGGACTCCACTTTCTTGCGGAGGCTGAACGGGATCCTCCTTACGCTCTGAGCCACTGGTTTGACGGTTGGATCGATATGCAGCTTAGCCTGGTGTCCTTTCAGCTTTCCGAAACCATCGAAACACTGAGGGAACTGGGTAGGAATATCTGTTATCTGACAGACATCTGGTCCGATTTTCAGAACTTTCAAAGTCTCTGAACTCTCCTTCCCCAAGAGTGGACATCCGGTACCATCGATCACAAAGAATGTGGTCTCAATTACTTCGTTTGCAATACTTGCAGTTGCTCGGAATTTACCGATGATGGTAAGCGATTTGGTACTCCCATATGGATATAACGTTTTGTTTATCTTTTCTGACGAGCATTTTATTTTCTCGCTTTTCAGATGTTCCCATGTAGTCTTGTCTATAATATTGCATGACGCTCCAGAGTCAATGAGCATGTTAACTTTAACACCTCCTACGGTTACTTCAACTGATGCACCTTTATTTGCAGAGTTTGTAATAGTGAAGGCGAATTCATCATCTTGGACAGTGTTCACTCTGTGTTTATTGTCATATTCACCCCTGGTGTATCCCTTTTTACTGTTCATGCGTTCATCCTTTGTTTTGCACATATTTGCAAAATGTCCGGGTAGGTTGCATTTTCTGCAAATTGCACTTCTCGCTGGGCAGCATTCGTCTCGGGCATAGTGTCCTTCCTTGCCACAGCGGAAACATGCATTTGTTGTTTCCTTCTTTTCTCGATTATATTGACCCGATCTCCCTTTATTCCTGTTCATTTGTCTATTGTTATTCGAATTACCAGACAGGGAACCTCGATATTTAGGTCTAGTTTCCTTCTCAGTACGGACTCTATTTACCTCCGTAGCTGACCTTTGACCTGCCCCGTCTAACTCCATATTTTTCATTTGTGAGTCAATGGCTTCCATCGCGCGAGCGATGTCTTGTAGCCCGTTTAACGTTAGTATTGTTCCCTTTGACAACAACTTTCGTCGAAGCGTTGTCGATCTACATTTCTCGATAATTTGGTCACGAATATGTTCATTTGTGTTTGCCCCGAATTCACAATTTCCCGCTTGACGTGTCAAACGTATGACATATTGGTCTATGTTTTCTGTTTCCGTCTGACCGATTTGACGAAATACATGTCTCTCGTATGGTATGTTTACTTTGGGGGTGAAGTATGTGTCTAATTTTGCTAACGCAATATCATACTCACTACCGTCTGTTGCGTCGTTGTCTACCCGTGCTGGCTGGGGTAACGTCTCGAACAAATCCTGGACTTCTAGACCTGCTGTATGCAATAACAGTGCGGTCTTCTGTTTATCGTTGGTAATAGCTTTACTGTCTATGTAAAATCCAAATGCTCGCTTCCATCGTTTCCAACGTGGTGCGCTACTCGAAATATCTCCCGTAAGATTAAATGACTCTATCTTTTCTACGTCTAATTTGACAGCCATCTTTCGTTTCTAGAACAGTTACTTTTTCGGATTAAACCAGTTTTCGCGTGTTTTCTCAACCACTCGTCGCCATTATTATGTTCCTTGACTGCACACAAATATAAGACATGTTTACGTGGCAGACATAATTACCATCTGTTGATCTAGATCTGGGTCCCAGTTCACAAAGATTTGGAAGTTTAATCTTCGTAAAAAGAAGAATGATCGTTCTTAACTTCCGAACAATTAAACTTTCATCAGGTAAATCAAAAATCATGTATTGGTGACGTTTTTGGCCATTATTATACTGTGCATAGAGCTGGATATTAACCTCTATGATACTGTGCCGTATCTCATTGTATTTCTAGGATATAGATAAGATATTATTACAAATTAGACAAGCTATTCCGCAATTTTCGATAAACAAAATTGATAGGAATTTAGGGTCAGGAATAGAAGTCTTAAAGTGTATAAACATAAACGTTAGGCCTATATGATCGATTCTAGAATGTGTATGATGCATGAACTGTAGATTGTGCTAACTGCTATGCCGTGTGTGGGATTGGAAATTCGGAAATGTAGCCTAGGCTGAGTTTATCGATAAACAGTGTTTTTCTGTAAAACAGTGTTTATCAGAGAAACTATGTTTTTCAAGTGAAAAACAGGGTTTATCGATAAACTCTGTTTATCGCTAAACAGAGTTTATCGATAAACAGTGTTTTTCACTTGAAAAACAGGGTTTTATCGATCACTTGAAAAGCAGGGTTTATTTAGATAAACGTAGTTTATCAGTTGAAAAACCGAGTTTATCTGTTCGGTTTATCTGAGAAAAATACTGTTTCTCTGAGAGAAACAGTGTTTATCTAATTATTGCACATTGGGCTTGCCATGTGCGAGTGCCTGGCGGAAATCGAGAGTGCCGGGCAGGCTAGCTACAATACTGGACAAGTGTGTAATATGTACATTTCCCTCAAACAATAATATAATGCCAACAAGTATACTGTCAACATTTAAATTATGCTTCCCTAAGATATAATTGTTAAGATCTAGTTATTCCGTTATATTTTTATGATTGTGACGATTTTCGGGAAAAAACATGAAAAATTGAAATGTCAGAAAAGTATTTTTCCTTCAATAACGAAGAAAAATCTCCCGCAACGTGACAGGATCCATCCATTACGTGTGATATCCAGTCACTCACATGGTGGGAATAGTCCTACAAAAGGGTTGCATTGTTGATCTGTCAGTGATGTGTGTATTATTATAGTCCAAACTTCTGTAGACCTCGATTAGGTATGCCTGGAATCTAGAAGTTTCAAATTTATTTCATCCTTTCAACTTGGGATACAATATAGAACACGTACGTAATACCGACAAATCTTAGAGGGCAAAAGCCAAGAGTCACATGACTCTCGGCAATAAATTTAGTCAGAGTTCAATTTTTAAAAGTCACAGTTCAATTTTTAAGAGTCACAGTTCAATTTCCAAGATTCACCCAAGAGGTTCGATTTTAATTGTGTGATTTGCGATATTAGCCGTAATTAATGCAGATTTTTGGGAGAAATCACTAATAAGTACTGTTTAAAGCATTAATCATATTATTTATACCAAGTTACCATAATATTGAATGTCATTACTAGATCTATGCGCTCACACACACATGTCTATAGCAACCTAGGAGTAGTCGTCACCAGTCATGTCAATAGACAAAAATTCAAAGAGTCAAGGTGACCATTAGGTTTAAAATTCAAGCATTTAGCTCCTAAGATTCCTGATCGCCAGTAACCAGAAACCCCGGTGAAAATAAACCCGGATAATAATATAAATATAATGCAAACATATCCAACTCTTGAAGATAGGCTACAGTAGGCCTATAACTGCATGCGCCGCCTCCAGATTTTCCTAAAATTTACGGATCGCTTGATTTTAATGATTGTGCTTCAAATATTTGTGGACAATCATGGCTAATTAAAAGCCTAATATATATTTAAATATTCAGTAACTGCCGTATATTTAGGTCCATTGAGTTTACGCTCTAGGAATACCAACAATAGCGGATAGAATTGTTAAAATTCCAATAGGCACAAGTTCTGATCTTTCAGGTTATATAAGCTGCCCTAGATATTTACAGGTACACATTGTAGTTCAATGGTTAATTGTGTATTATTATTTAATAATGGCAAGTGGGCCTATTCTCAAGGAGACAATACTTACCATAACCAACATCTGATTTGCATTTATAACTACTTGTACTTACTGCAGAACTACAAAATAAAACTAACCCTGATCCTTGGAGGCTACCCCACCCCTTGCGCCTCAGCAGTAGCCCTTGGGCCTATAGCCCTTGGGCCCATATTGGGCCTGTAGCCCTTTATAAGGTCCTCTTAATATTTCTGTCTTACAGTAACTACTGTAGTCGCGTCTGTTTTGTGGCAGAATTATTTTGCTCCAAGGGCTACCCTATACTGCTACCGCTCAGGCGCAAGGGCTAGCAGTAGCATCGAGGGGTCAGGGTTAATTTTGTTCTGTTGTTCTGCAGTATTAAAGTACAAGTAGTTATGCAAATTAGATGTCGGTTTATGGAAAGTATATGTCTATGAAGTGAATGCCCATAGATAGTATTCTTGATGTCCAACTGTTGTATAATATTGGCAAAATTCTTTTGAAAAATATCTCTCACAGTTTACTAACTCAATTTACATTGTAAATTGTCAAATATGTATTAATTCCCACATTTTTACATACCTCTTGGTCCACTTCCCATATCGTGTTGCCAAGCAACCACTGACTGACCTCTCTGCTATTTGAGTGTGCTGAGCTGCAGTGGCTGGCCTTGGTAATTGCTGGGCTAATAGCTTTTAAATTTATTTAATTATCTTCAGCTTTTCACTAAATTTAGGAAGTAACAAATTAGCTAACTACAGTGTCTACAATAAGAGAGCCATGGTAGAGTAGGCCGCACTGTACGGTAGATAATGTATGAATTGCTGCAGATATATGAAAGGTATTTAGAATTATTAATAAAAAATACGGAAACTGAAATATACAGATTTAATCAGTCAAATGATTGGTCTAGGGCGCTGCACAATAATTCAATTTGACCAAATATATTATTGAAACCCACATGGCATTGGCATTATGCATGTACCTCTACAAAATATGTAGCCATACTACGTAATAACTTGCAAGCCCGACACATCATGCAAGTAGCATTAATTTATGAAAATATATATTTTACAGAGAAAACCCCCAAATAATTTAATTTTAAATTTTAATTCAAACTCATATAAACTCATACAGTATCAGCATGTATAGATTGGTACATTCTTAAGTGCTGTATAGTCACAGTAAAGTGTGTAATTTGACAGTTTGTTGGCACTGTTATATCGATCCATCGGACAACAACGAACAAAGAAACTGTAGGAACCAAATACATTTCCCTTCGCCCATCGATGTCATTGTTTTACGCTCAAAACACTTATCTCTTAACCCTTTCCCTGTCTTAAGCAGGTTGACACATCGAGTCCCACAGGGCAGGGTATTTTCGTAGCATTCTCTTTAACGCATTTGAAATTTACAAGATCAAAGACTATTTTGATCTAGTATCGGTAGTAATATTCTAAAAGTATACACATTCTTCATTCTAGTGAGCCAAAAATATTTCTAAAAACTTTTATTTTCATGTTTTTTCAATATTTTGGGGGGAGTTGATCTTTAAAAATTAACTTATTTTTAAGAAAAAGACCTTCATCCATGTTATATCACACTGTTTTCACCATTTCTTAGCTAGTAAACACATAACCTTGCCAAGAAAAACACATATTAGGCATTTTATAAGACCAAATATTTGTTTCCCTAAATAAATCCCTCACAAAATATTCAAATCCCTCTTTTTTTAAACATCAAAAAGGATTTTTTTGTGAAATCCCTCCCAAATATTTGAGTGTAGCGCCAACCCCGGGCTGAGCCGACGACGGTATCCCCCGGTGACAATATATGTTGCTCTAACTTCGCGGCCATATACGGCAGCCAATAAATATTTTCACCACAAGACAACGGAGATGTTCAACGGTGGTAGCCCCCCGGTGGCCATGTTGATCCAACTTCTCGGCCAGATACGGCAAGACAGGATATTTTCGACTCGACACAACGGAGATATTCAGTGGCTGAGCCGACGACGGTAGCCCCCAGTGGCAATGCATGTTGCTGTAACTTCACGGCCACATACGGCAGCCAAATAAAGCAGCCCGACCAACGATTGGCGTGTGCAGGGGATGCTCTAAATTAAATTGGCAGTCAAAGGGTTAAACAAGAAATAATTGTCCAGCCAGTTCACAGTGTTTGTTGTTCACAGACAGAAAAAAAAATGGCCAAAAAATCACTGACTGCTAGATTGTTGTCTGAAAAACTTTAATGTATTTTGTATTACACCCACTGGCATGTACAAAGGGGATGCACAGAAGGTCCGCTCCCCCATATAAGCCCGCTCCCTTATATTGGTCCACCTCTACAGAGAAACAACAGGGGAAAAATACCTTTAAACATGCTTCCAAATTGAAAATGAACGCACCACCCTGCCTCTAAGACTAAAGTACATTTCTTAAAATTATCAAAAGAGACGGTCAAGGATTAAAGTTGTCCGAAAAAACTTTTAAATGAATTTGGTACTATACTCTGTAGCATGTACAGTACAATATGGACGCAGAAGGCCCGCTCCCCCATGTAGGCCCGCCCCCTCATTATGTTGGACCGACTTAAACATGCTTCCAAATTGAAAATTAATTTGCAGAACAGTAGGCTACACCATGGACTTTATATATGAGGTATTAAAGGATGAAATTGGTTTATGATTACAGGGTTCGAAATTAGCAGTGGTCCGTGGCCAAATGCTAGTGAAAACACTGGCGGACCAGTGAAATGTTTTTTGGG
>JAODAI010202962.1:0-10556 GCA_027575025.1 Scotoplanes globosa | reverse complement strand
TAATAAGTAGTTTTGCGAAACTACCGAAACAAGTTACCGAAGGAATGGTAGCCATTGGGGGGGGGGGCATTGTATATACCATTACACAGTTCGTTATTTCGAAATTCTGCATTGGTCAATGCGATATAATAACTTATGATGACCCATATTCGCATTATAGAAGATTTTCATTATATCAACATACTAGTATAGGCTACTACTACACAGTTTAGGTTCAACTTTCTTAGTTTTACATTCGGTTGGTCAACCGATAAACTTGGTTTATCGCCGAAAAAATGTCTCCAATTCGATAAATTCATGTTTTTTGGAACAGTTCTCGATTCAACTTTTAGGTAGCAATTCATCGACTGTTTCCGGAAGATCCGAGAAAATATTCGGTTTGATCTGGCACGCTTCGAAATTATTCTTTCTGTCAACTTAAATGTTCTGATCTGTCAAATTGCATTGATGTAGAATATGATTTATCAACCGGATTGATGACGTCATAATATTGCATGCTCTCATTGGTCACACTGTATTTGTTCGCTAGCAATAATTTTGAATCAACACGAAACCACCGAAAACGTTGACATTGGACGGACATTGACTGTGGACCACTTCTTGCTTGATCTACAACGTTTAAGATTGGAGCGTGATCTACAATCCACTGATATACGACTAGAAAACATATCAGTTTGAGCATCTGTAACATAGTTGTCGTCAAGAAATATTAAATAATTTCTGACCTAGCTATCACCAGCGCAATGCTCAACTGACCTAATATACAGGCTAACCGATTAAAGGGTGAGATATTGCGTAATGGCACATCAACAGCGAGGTTAAGAGTGGTCTGACTCTTGATATATATTGTTGTGACTGTGGACGGGTTTAGGTTGTCCACTGGGTGATGGAATGTTCAGGATCATATTATGAGGACTATGTCCTTGCTGATCCATTCTTACTTAACTTATTAAAACAAACCTTTGTGATGATTATATTGAACTTCAAATTTGACCTCTAAAATTAACAGAAAAGCTAATTCTTATCACCATTTAACATATTATTATCTGTAAACGTATGACTAAAAATATGTAAAGTTAGACATGTTCTTATATAGTTTAATAGTTAATTTATGCAATTTACGGTGGCCTAATTATTTATGAGTCTGCAAAATAAATTATTATGTTTCAACATAGCAGAAATTTGCACATAAAGCAAGTGTGGTCATCAAGAGTATACCAAACAATTATTTTGTTGATATTTTTTGTAATTGTTTCACTTTTCATTTTTTTTTAAAACAACTTTACCATAACACATGATAGAAAGGAAGATTTGTAAGACATACTACACTAACATATTTGGAAAATTTCATTGTGAGTCAAGGAAGAAAAAGGCATGGAAACACGGGCACACTTTTGACTCAAATTGCATGGTCGATACCAAAAGTTTACATAACATAGCTACCGAACAGAAGTACGCGGCTGACATTGTTTAATTCGAGCTCAACCCGAAGCAAGGTTAGAGTCGACGAAACAAAGTCGGAATCAAAAAAATATCTCTTTGTTTATTTTAGAGATGGAAAACTGGTAAATTGATAGGTATTTTACACAACTGCTTAATTAATTATACATAATGCTAACCGAATGACTGGGTTGTGATATGGTCAACGTTATTTAGGAGTTGACGAAGATATACTTATATTCTAAAGTATTTAGCCATAGCCTTAGGCTAGCCTGGCCCACAGCACAGTAGTAATCCACTGTGCTGGCTAGTTTAGCTAAACTATGTATATTCTTTTCATAGCCTTGGAAATTTGCATCTGCGCATGCTCACGAGGAGGTCACTAGAGAGGTCAACGAAGCAAAACAATACTACAAAGGATCCGTGCCCATGGTTATACTTATAGTTAAGTTAAGTTAAGAAAGAATGGATCAGCAAGGACATAGTCCTCATAATATGAATCATGATCCTGAACCTCCATCACCCAGTGGACAACCTAAACCCGTCCACAGTCACAAATATTAGTGTTAATATTTTCTTGTTCGACATATCGATTTGATTAAACAGTATGATATTATGGTAATAATAAAAATAATTTAAAACTTTATAAAACATATAGGCTAGGCCTAGCTGTTCCTTTACAGTTATATTTTTCAGGTATTACAAATGAAAAAATATATCTAAAAAATATCAACAATGTTTATCCTGATTGACCTTTGGTGACCTCCCAGACCGTGAAAAGGCTTATTGGCATATACTGTACCTCGACAAGTAAACACACTGCTCTAATTCCCAACCCTAACCTTGAATTCTAACTCTGAATTGGGATACTTCAAGGTGACTCCAGGTCTGCTACATGATGTATACATACCCACATTGCGACACTAAATATACCAACGAAGTAGGATACTTTAAAGTCAAATTTTGGTCTTTTTAATTTGGAAAGTCTTTCACCTATTTTTGTGGGGCAGATTTAGCTGCTGCTTCATACACCTGTATGACGAGTTCAGCAATGAATCGGGTAATAATTGTGCTGTGCCTCGGAATAGTTTGCAAGGTAGATGGCGCATGGTAAGCGCCGTATACTATTATTATTATTATTGGACGTTCTTGTGGGTTTGACCTGGTAGTCGGTCATACCAAATACTTTAGAAAGGGTGCGTTGTTGCCTTCTCGCTTGGTGTTCAGTGTACAAGCTTGGATTGTGGGCAACAAAACGTGCTATGCCGTTGAATTTGTGGTACGTATTTGGCATTCAGGCTGATGATTTCCTTTAATTTTGTAAACTTATCTAGCTCCATTGAATTGAATGACACACACAGCGTATAAGCTTGGATCATGGACAGCAATCCAGTGGTCCTTGACGGGCGCTATTAATTATGAATGGAATGTCAAGCAAGATCACTCTGTCAATTACACTATTACACTAAATTGTATTGATGCATCGAGTCCGGTGACACTCGGCAGCATTTCTGCCATTATCGTAATTACGGGTGGGGGACATGGGCAATTTCATTTTCAGTTAATTTTTTCATTGACAAAACGTGCACTGCAGTCTAGTTTGCGGTACGTATTGACATTCAGGTTGACGCTTTCCTTTAATTTTGTAATCCAGCTCTTGAGCCTGACTTGAACGACACCCACACCAGTTGGGCACGCTTTGTACGTGGCAGCTCGTCTAGCTGCAGGTTACCGTGGCGATAGGGCTGCATGGTTGTCTGAATGTATGTTGTACACATCACATGTGCGTCGCTACCTATTATGAATTGTGACCCGTTACCCAAAATATGTAGGCCGTTGACACAAAAATGAAAACGCGTTTTATGGCCTGTCGTTGATATAAGGGCACCTGGTTTTCGTTCGACACATAATTTACCTAAATCGGACAAAAAATTATGAAATGATGGATATTTTAACGCATTCTTTTTGGTGCATTTTGGAGAAGAACACGGTGACTTGGCAAAATGTGGAGGATGTATACAAATTGTGTTAACATATTACCCTAAAATGTGACTTTCTTTGTTAAATTTTTGACCAAACATGTTTTTCATTGAAATATAATAACATCACAATTATAAACCTGAGAAAAACTGAAAATTAATATTTTGAGGTATATTCCACTTTTTTGTCAATTTTAATGACTTTCCTATTTGTCGAAAAACGCCTACTTTTGTGGTGTTGGGTCACAATTGTAAGTGCTGCTTCCTTTCCTTGTGTCACACGATAATGGAATGACACAGTACGGAAGTATTATTCTTACTCAATGGTGTATGATATTACGCTCCCTGTGCGGGAGAACCCTTTTAGGGTGGTTGCACAGTATTTATCCAGATCAGATCTTCTGTACGTTTCCTGTACGAGAGAACCCTTTTAGGGTGATTGCACAGTATTTATCCAGATGAGATTTTATGTGTGTTTCCTGTACGGGAGAACCATTTTAGGGTGGTTGCACAGTATTTATCCACATCAGACCTTCTGTATGTTTCCTGTGCGGGAGAACCCTTTTAGGGTGGTTGTGCAGTATTTATCCAGATCAGACCTTCTGTACGTTTCCTGTGTGGGAGAACCCTTTTAGGGTGGTTGCACAGTATTTATCCAGATAAGACCTTCTGTGCGTTTCCTGTGCGGGAGAACCCTTGTAGGGTGGTTACACAGTATAATATCCAAATAAGACCTTCTGTATGTTTCTTGTGCGGTAGAACCCTTTTAGGGTGGTTGCACAGTGTTTATCCAGATCCTGACGTTACTCGACTGAAATGTGCACCATGGAGGTAAAAGCTTTCCGCTGATTGGATATGCATTGTACATGTGACGTTGCTGACCTCCATATCGGTTGTGCCCACCTTGGCATTCCCTGTGTGTGGTAGCTTGTTTGCCTGCAGCTTACAGTGCCGGATAGTGACAACACATCACTGAATGGTGCACCGCGGAGGTAAAAGTTAACATCTGAGTTTTAGCCCCTAACCAGCAGCTTGCGGGGTTCAGTTATTGTAAGGCTGATTCTGTCTATCCGTCCGTCTATCTGGCAACACTTCATTGAACTTATGACCGCAAGGTCAGGAATTTGAATCCGGAGTGATGATAATTATATTCCAGTGGCTCTAACTGGTATATCAAAGGCTTTGGGTGGCTCGTATAATCACTGCGTTGAGAAGGGTCAGGAAACCTATTAATTAATTCATTCTTCTCGTATACAGTAAAAGTTAACATCTGAGTTTTAGCCCATAACCAGCAGATTGCGGGGTTCAGTTATTGTAAGGCTGATTCTGGTTATCCATATGTCCATCTGGCAACACTTAATCATGTCGTCTAACCTGCCTCTTGGAATTGCAGCAAAAATCAATATTCAGGCCATGCCATTAAAATCATAATCCCATTACATGGTTGTGACGCCACATCTGCACCTTTTCATCCTAGTCTAGCTCCAGTGGAGCTCATCAGGATTATCTCATCAAGTATCAAGTAACAAAGCTCATGCATGTCAATTACTTTTTTGTACCTACTTTTGTTCTGATATAGCCCCCTCAGACGTATGCAACTTTTCATACAATTTCGAGGCGGCAAACGATGAGCCTTAATATTTGCGATAAGATACCCCTATTGCTTTCGACTGCTGACGGCGCCAAGATGGTGCAGATATTTTTTTAAAGAATATGGTGAATATGTGCATTTTTCTTGGAGTTATAAACAAATCTAGGTGGATGTCGTTGTCCTGAAAATTATATATTTTTGTACTTATTTCGGTTCATATATATACCAACACCTATGATACCATTTCGCGACGGCAAACAATGGGTCTGAATATTTGCCATAAGATATCGGGATACGCGGCGCAGGTGTACCTAGATGTTTTGCAGTTAAATAATTTAAAAATAAATCAGGGCCCGTGTGTTACTTTCTTTTGACGACTGGAAATATTTAGTCACGTTTGGCAAACTCTGGCGGGTGAGTTTGGCGGGGTGCCCGGGAAGATTTATAAAAAAATAGGTATTTTAAGTAGCCTACTAAGATGCATTTTATTGTCATCCGTGAATAAAAAATACAGGTATATTCAGTCTAAAAATACTCATTTTAGTATATTTTGTTTAAATATGGATGGACCTCCTGGATGACCCACCACTGTATAGATAGACACTTTTGTATACATACAGGTACACATAGTATACATGCATACTCAGTATATTATATGTCTATATATTGTATAAATATATGTAAAACTTGATATATCCATTATTTGATCTACCGTAAAAATATTAATGTCCATGCACAGGGCAAACATTCCAATGGGTGGATGGAGGAGGGGGTGGGGCAGTTAGCTTAGCTTATGTATATAGAGGTTATGCGTGTCATGTAATTTCATCGAATTTAGCAGTATTATAATATTTTCGTCAAACCGTGGTATTGCCAACCAGCAACACCGTACTGATGATCATACAAAATGACCACCACGCACGGATATACCTTTTCGGTAAATGGTGAACCTTTATTATAGGGCGAGGAAGCCGAATACAGCATTAACCCATTATCACGAAGGTCATAGATGCCCGGCAGACGCGGATCCAGGGGGCGCAGGGGGCGCGCGCCCCCTATTTTTCACTTTCTTGCGCATAGACGTTACACTATTCACCGATAATTCCATTACAAAAATGTGTTGGCCCCCCCCCCCCTTTCTAAACGTCCTGGATCTGCCACTGGATGGTCACCTGTTCATTCCGATAAGTGACCAAATACAAGAATGTAGGCGTGACCCATATAAGAGTTTACGGATAAGGCTGGTGTATCTTGGAGATACAAATCACAGCAACTGGAAGATCTAAGGCTCGAATCCCGGGTCGGGTCCACGGTAGTGTGGGTTTTCGATCCGAGAGCAATCACAGTTTCCCCATCCGAACGACTTTCTCAAATTAAAAAAAATCCAATTTGACTTCAAATTTATGAAGTGGATGACCATCAGACGTTAAGTTGTAATTTAAAAGTATTTGCTTCTCCCACTAGAGTTATATCGCCAACTCTCATAATACCCCAAATAACCCCGAATCCTGCTTCCGAGATATATTTAACTTCTCAATCTCAAGACTTGAGAATGTAGGCTACATCCGTTTTTGGTCAAGGCTGATGGAGAGGTAAGAATTAATTATGAACCGCATAGGCTATATCCTGAATAAATATGTTGCCTGGCCCTTTTCAACGCAGCGGTTATTTAAGCCACCCAAAGCATTTGATATACCAGTTAGAACCACTGGAATAAAATTAGCGTCACTCCTGATTCAAACTCCTGAACTATTTGTTAGTTGTATTTTTATAAATGAAAACAAATCGACCCGGAAGGGAGAGCGATCCCGCGAGGGATTCGATCTTTTAATACTAATCGAATTGCCGGGTAATTTGCATACCACAATGGAAATTTTACGTTGTAAAGTAATCACATTAATTTTCACAGGGGGAATTAATATATTTTCTGGCCCTTTTCAACGCCGCGGTTATTTAAGCCACCCAAAGCATTTTACATACCAGTTAGGGCCACTGTAATAAAACCATCGTCACTCCGGATTTGAAATCCTGAACAATTTGTTAGTTGTATGCTGTGTTTGTACAAATGACCACAAATCGATCCTGAAGGGAGAGCGATCCCGCGCGGGACTCGATGTTTTACTACTAGTCGAATCGAGGGTAATTTGCTTACCACAATTGCAATTTTAAGTTGTAGAGCAATCACATGAATTTTCGCAGGGGAGGGGGAGGTCCGGGATATTCACTGATTTGTTTATTCCACTGATCTGTTTGATACACTAAGTGGAGCGTCACCGTGGTTAGCGCGGAGCGTCGAAGATTTTTTGAAAACTTAAGTGTCCTGAGATGCAATCTGGTGCAACATTTTCTACAATACAAGGTCAACTTTGTATCTCAAATTTACCTTTTTTAATTTTATTATCTTTCAAAAATAAAAATTGCGGAACATGAGGTATAACGAATCTCTCAAATAATGTGAAAGAAATACAATGTAAACCAGGTTTACGTTGCCTAACAATGATCGATTTTACTTTCTTAAACAACAATCTAATCAGTGGTATTCTTGTAATTTTTGGTGTTCGCCGGCATGTAAATGGCCACAGGGAGGGGGGAGAACTAATATTATTTGTGTATAATCGATCATATCCATGTAAACTCCGGGCTACGTTTGGAAAAAGAGGGAACTAATTGGACGCACTTTAAATGCGAAGTCTGGTCAAGATGGGTGGATGGTCCTCCCTGGATTTTTTTAAAAGCAAGGGGCTGAAATACTTTTTCCTTGCATCTATATGAACCAAATACTGACCTAGTATAATAATATACAAATATCGGCCTGGAAGGCGTATACAAAATGCCACGAGCAAGGAAGTCCAGACCGCCCTGGATCCGCGCCGAGTAGGCAAATTGAAAAGTTTACATGTGATCGCCAGCATGCATCCACGGTCAAACAAACATGAAATATTTCCCACAATCATCCACATGTAAATTGGTTAGGTGTACACAAAGATTGACACCCAGCCGCGGATCTAGGAGATGGGGAGCCAACTCATACGGGCTCCCTCCATTTTTTGACCACCAACATTTTTTGCATAGAAGAAATTTGTGAACACAAACTTGGCGTCAAAATTAATAAAATGTAGCACCATATTGCACGCGAGGGTATTTAGATGTCTAAAAACCCACCCCCCGTCAATGAATTCCTGGCTATGTCGCTGTATTCTATATAGTATGCTTACAAAGATCGCATGCTGAAACCTCCTGCTTTTGTGAGACTTTTCTTTACGTGTCATATAATTGTGAGTTCAATCACCCTTAAAATAGTTAGGCCGTTGAATGGATATTTTGTCCTGAACATTTATGATCACTAATTTTAAGGAAATCAATATCCATGTGGGGGGGACAGGTAAATTGTCCCTCACACCCTTTTTGTTTATCTTTTTTCACTTCTTTTGTTGATGGGTGGGGTTGCGTGGTCGGTGGGGGTTGATTGCATATAATGAACATGTGTCCGGTACAAAAATAATATATAAAATATATATATTTTCAGTTAAACATTAAATCATGATTTATGTCCATAGATGACAGAAAAACGCATCAATATAATAATAATAACAATACATATAATGATATAAGAAAAACGCATCTATATAATAATAATAACAATACCCAATAGTAGTAACAATGCATTGACTGTACATGTGCTGAAACATTACCCCCAAGTTCTGCGAAGGTTGTACTTTATCGATGGTCGATACTGTGGCATGTTTCTAGCAGCATAAATACCTTCAAATGGTCTTTTTGACCTAGAACAATTACTGACTGGAATGATTTTCAAAAATCAGACTCCTCTATAGATTTTTTGGATGAAGATAGTAGATTTTAGGTTAGTGTTGTGCATGTTGCGTACTGTCCCCATTGCAGTGATAACCACTAGTTGGTGTTTGCAGAGTACCAGGCAAGACAAGACAAGAAGAATCAATCGTGTGGACAAAGTTAGTCTGCTCAAAACAAACCTGTTGAATTATCCATCACGTACAGAGGAAATCCGGTGTACAATTAATTTCTCATTTGACCTAATTCATATTACATCAGTTCGATTTGGGACCTGTATGTGCCAAAATATGTAAAAAATAGCCACAGGTAGACATACAATTAATGAACATGTGTCCGGTACAAAAACTAATATATAAATATGTACTTTTCAGTTAAGCATTAAAGCATAATTTGATTTGTGTCCATAGATGCCAGGAAAAGTCACCTAAGCACTTCGTTTTTAAAAAAAATCTGGGGGACCAGATTCCCTCGTCAGTGCTTCACTCCCGCGAGGCTCGCAAATTAGGGCTTGGCCCGTTTTCGCCCCCCTTATAAAAATCCTGGATCCGCCCCTGATTAATCTGCTTTGTATAATTAATCATTACTATGGCTAAGCTGGTCACGTTTGCAAAAATGTGGGCGCAAATTGAAGGCACAAGCAGCAACTGCGAGTGCTGGACACAAGAAACCGGGTGGGATTGTGTGTAGGCCGAGGTCCTACCCAGGATTTTTTCTAAAGTGATCATGTTGAAATGCGTTTCCTGGCACCTAGGATAAAATAATAATAATGATCGATATCGGCATATGGAAGGCATATTAAAAAATATCACCACTGAGCAGGGGGTGGGGTCCGGACTGTATCGGCATATACCCCCCCCCAAAAAAAAAAAAATACTGCCAAAATCACCGCCGAGCAGGGGGTGCGGACCCCCGGATTTCCCCGCCCTGGATCCGCGACTGCGGGGATGGAGAGTGGGCCGGATATGCACACACACTCAATCAAAAGAGCAGCAGTCGACATCCACTGTGGACAGGCTAGGGAGAATATTTGTTGATAGTTTTGTAAAAATCTGTGATCAAAACAAAATTCTCATTAGTGACATGTTGCAATGCAATCCAGTGTATTAAAAAAATGTTGTGTTATTGTGGTCATTGCATGATATGACTATAGTATAGCCTAGGCTAGGCCTAGTCTATTCGAATCGTACACACGCGATATCGTATACGTCGAATAATCAAAATAATTTGCAGACTGCCACAGTTGTGTTTGTGAAATAGTCGTTAGAAATGAGTAACAATTCTGTTAAAAAAGGGGCCAAAATGCAGAATTTTTCTTTCAAAACCAGGAAAATGATGAACCAGGCTACTGCCGAACTCATCCATACAACAAACTACGTGGAAGATTATTTAGACTGTATAGAATCTCTACCAAACGATTTGCAACGAAGTGTTTCACAGATCAGGGAGGTCGACAGCACATATCGCCGTGAGTTTTACACTATTAACGTTATGCTAGCCCTACATTGTATCAACTAGGCCTAGGCTAAAGGCTACATCATCATGTACACTAGTTTGTAGCCTACCATTATACACTAGGCGTATGTAAATTAATAAGCCTAGGCTAATCTGCTGCTTCTTCTGCTTCTGCTAGATACTGTGCAATCACCTCCAAAATTAGTGGTTATCACGCACAGGTCGCAATGACAACACAGTGACTAAATTTTGAAGTGTGCCCTGTGAACAATGCCGTTAAG
>JAODAI010202851.1:0-10557 GCA_027575025.1 Scotoplanes globosa | reverse complement strand
TCCAAAAGTTAACGTACGATAAATTATTCAAATTTGGTATGAATGTTAACCCTAATGCATACAAGACATGTGTTATTTTTGGTGGAGGTCAAAGGTCATTTGAGGTCAAAGACTTAAACCACGTGCTCAGAATTTGGTACACACATGCTAGATTTAAAAGGCAACAGCGGGGTCAAGGATCAGGATGAGAGGCCGGTATACAATCTATGTGTGAGGTAATTACTATAATTACTTCAAGGAGATCTTCAAGCATTCTGGTCTGTATGTACCTAGTTCAGTGAGATGTAATATTAAGGGGGATATATGATTTCATATTTGTATGTGCATTGGGCTCTGAGAAGGGTGAAGAAAGATAAGGCTGCTGATTTGGACGAAACGCTGGGGTGGAAATGTTTTTATAACAGGGGAGGTGGGAGAGAAATGCCTATGATAATGCTTAAGGTTTATTTGAAGGAAATAATTGTTCTTAGTGACTTGAAGAACTGGCTTTAATGTGCCTATTTGGAAGCGAAATGGATGGTCATGACCATGTCAAATATCGGGGTAGTACATTATTGAGACATGTTTCTAAGTTACTGGTAAGGGTATTGGATATAATAATTAAGAGGGGCAAGACGGAGTTTGGAGAGGAACAACAGGGGTTTCCTATGGATAGAGTGATCAGTGATGATATATTCTAATATATACCGTTGGTGGAAAAGAAGATGGAAGTATAGCATTGGGTTATTTGCATTTTGAGAAGGCTTATGATACGGTACCTAGAAAATTAGTTATGTATACGTTGAGGCGTATGAATACCCCGAAGCGGAAATAAGGATGGTGGAAGGTATGAAGGCATAAATGGTATACGTGATTAGTAGGCTCGGTGATGTCAGAAGAGTTTGGGGTAAATACTGGGTTGAGACAGGGTAGTGCAGAAATCTGGAAAGTTAGAATAAAGCAGTTCCTGAAGGGCTAGGTAGAACGGAAGGATGTATGTGAAAGTCGTGGGTTACGCTTGAGCAGGATAGACGATTTTTTGTCAGTACGCACACAGCTTTAGGAGTTTAATACGACCCTAACTATTACCAGGAAATGGTATTAAATAGAGGGACATTTTTTTAATTTCTGGGGTAATGATGTCTGGAGATGGGCTGTCAGATGGGGAGTTGCGCAATCAGAGGCTCTGGGCTGCAGAAATATATCGAGCGGTTAATGATCGCCGGAGTTAAGCGAGTTGAAAGGAGGAGGTTATATAACACAAAGGGGATTGAGATAACTAGGAGTCTTACAGTTGGTGAGATAATGGGACGTATTATATAGGTTGGCTTGAAATTTGCAGCGTATGGATGGATGGAGACACTCGAATATGACAATGTCTCACATGGAAGTTGGTAGGCGTAAGGCCTAGGGGGGGGGGGGTTGAGATGGTGAGACTGTGTTGAAATGATTTTAGGAGGGTTGATGGGAATGGCAATTAGAGGTCCATGGATATGAATAGAGGGATGGGGAAGCACTCTGGTCAATGATACGGCAGTCAGATAGTGTATTCTTCCTCACCCGTTGTTAGGGATTCTTGAAGTAGAGAGATAGAAAGGTTTATACGGACCAACGACCACCCCACCTTTAATCCAATGAATAAACTCACATTTTCAATTTTTGTCAAATGTGTCGTATCATTCACGGGTGATTTAATGTTCTAATAACACATGTGAGTAAACATGGTATATGGCAATTCGCTGCGTACTGTTATGAGAGGCAATTCGACCGGGTGTATTATGTGAGGAGTAATTATCCAGCATGGTTTGTTCCTATACAACGTCTCTTTGTTTATAGGAGGTGATTTTAATATTGATCTCGTACAAGTTGGTGATTTTTCATCTTTTGATGATTATATTAGGCTCATGACTTCTCATCGATTTACACCTGTTATCAATTTACCAACAAGAATAACAAGTAATAATATATCCTTAATTGATATCTTTGTTAGAGTTTCAAATGATCTTATTCGTAATAATATTGTTTCAGGTAATTTGTATACTGATATCAGTGACCATCTTCCAATTTTTTGCATTATCGAGGGTGTTAAGCCTGTTCCTAGAAATGATAGACCTTTTGTAAGGTTATGTACTAAGTATAATATTGATAATTTTGTACCGTCATTTCAGTATCTTGATTTGACAATTGATCGTTTTAAATATAATGTCAATGATGCATAATATACTGAAAACACAGCATGATATTTATTTTCCTTTGACTAAACTCTCTAGGAGTCAGTTTAATGATAAGCCATGGATTACGTCTGGCATTAAGAAGTCTATATGAAGCAAAAAAATGTTTAGGAAATATATCAATCGTCCTACTCCTGCTTTAAAGTCTAAGCTTGGTACAGTTAGACGTATTTTAAATAGATGTGTTCATAGTGTACATGCTCTTTATTACAAAAAAATGTTGCTAGATAGACATACAACTTGTAAGAAATCTTGGTCTGTAATGAACAGTTTGCTGAATAATAATAATTAAAAAAATCATCATCGCAGAAATTATATCTAGTATAATGATAATCTCTTGATTTTTCCAGTGGATATTTCCAACGCATTTAATGACCATTTTGCTACTGTTGGTCCGAAACTCAGTCAAAAGCTTCCGACACCCATCAAAAGGCCATCTGATTTAATGAATCAGCGCGTTTTTCAAAGTATTTTCCTCTCACCAGTTACAGAGAGCGACATTTGCAAACTTGTTGGGTCCCTCAGAGCAGGTAAGTCCCCTGGTCTTGATGGAATCCCGAACATTGTTCTGAAATCAATTTATCATGTTATTACCCCAGCTTTAACACCCATCTTTTACAATGTCCTTTTGTCTGGAGTTTATCCTGATGTTTTAAAAATTGCTAAGGTTATTCCCATTTTCAAAAAAGATGATCAAAAGCTTCCAGAAAATTATAGACCTATTAACCTTCTTTCCAGTAAGTTGTTGGAGTGTGTGAGAGAGAAACGTTTTCGTCATTTCCTTAATAAGAACAATATTTTTATTTGATTATCAGTTCGGTTTCAGAGAAGGTCACTCAACTTGTCATGCTCTTTTAGATACTGTTAATTAATTCGTAATCAACGTAATAATGGCAATAATGTTTAAGGATTGTACTTAGACTTGAAAAAGGCTTCTGACACTGTTGATCATGCCATCCTATGCTTTCCGTGGTAAATCATACAATTTACTGGCTAGTTATCTTAATAATGTACTTATGTCAACAGTATTTATTATAATTATCAAAACATTATAACTGGTGTTCCTCAAGGCTCTGTATTAGGACCTTATACTGTTTCTTATTTATGTTAATGATATCAATAATGCTGTTCCTAATATTCTACTCGGTTATTTTCTGATGACACCATTTTTTTTCCTATTTGATAAAGATTGTGATAATTGAATTTATAAAACCAAGGAAACGTTACTGAAGCTACATGATTGATTTGATGCCAATAAACTTACTTTACATCTTGGGAAAACTAACTTTACAATTTTCCATCCTAAAACTGTACATAATCACTTGTGCCATTCTAGTTTTTCCTTCAAAGGAGTTCAAATTAGTAACTCACCATCTTTTAAATATTGAGGCTTGATTATTGATGAAAAATGATCATGGAAACCCCATATTGATGAATTTTGTATAAAGTCACTTAGCTACACAGGAATTTTCTTTCGTATTCGAGATGCTCTTCCCTCAGATTGTGCTATGCAACTATATTGCGCTTTAATTTATTCTAGGATTTGTTATGGTATTGATATTTATGGAATGGCCAAGTCCCTCCACACTTAAGCCTCTTCAAATTATGCAAAATATAATTTTTAAAACTGTAACTAAGAAACATAGGCGTTACTCTACTTCGCTTCTCTATAGTAACCTAGGCTTACTAAAAAATAATGACATTCATACAAATGTTTTAGTGCCGTTATCTGTACATATTGTAATGCAATGCTTCCAGCAGCTTTGCAGTCTGCCTTTCTCCCCACTGCTCATGTAAACAATAATCGTGTTACCAGAAATAATATTCGTGTTGTTACCAAAAATAATAATTTCCATGTTAGTCATCATAATAATATTCATGGAAAATTAACCTTAAATAACTACGGCTTCAAAGTTTGGCAAAATCTGAGCATTCTGAATCTCTTATTTCTTTTAATATAAATGTTAGCAAACATATTTTACTTCATTAGTCTATAAATACATTTTTAATGTATTGTTCTAGTTTGTGACATATATATTTATATTGCATTTTTAATGTGGTAGTTTTTGATAGTCTTAGTTAGACTGATATAGTCTGACTGTATTATGTTCCCCCTTGATATTATTCTTTCCATTTTTCTTTCTCCTTATTATTCATATCTTCTTCAATTATCAATATTTTATGTTGTTTTCATGTTATCACTGGGCACTAGCCTTGATAAACACTTGTTGTTTTTATAATGTCCCTCATATGTAGTTTGTTAATGTTTATTATGTATATCGTCACTTATTGTGACATACTTTAAATTATCAATATTTGATGTTGTTTTCATGTTCTCACTGGGCACTAGCCTTGATAAACACTTATTGTTTTTCTAGTGTCCATCATGTGTAGTTTGTTGTTTATTTTGTATATCGTCACTTATTGTGACACACTTTATATTATTATGTGAAATAAACTTGAACTTTGAACGTTGGACCTTGTTATGTTTTGAGTTATAGAGGAAAGAACGATTTGTGCACAGCGGAGTGTGTGTGCAGTCATGCATGCTCACAGGCTGTGCTATGGTAGATTGCATAGTTATATGTTATGTTACTGTAATTACTCCCTTCTGTGATGGTTTTATTAAAGAAAAGGGGACTAACTTCCTATTTGTTATTTACTACATAATTAGAGTGATCTAAATTTGTTTTTTTAGTTTAACATGTGTAACATGATATATTTAAACACATGCACCAATATTTTTGTTAAAGATGTATAGTTACTTCCCTTTGTCATGGTGGGGCAGCATACTTGATACGTGTAGTCACACCAACTTTCACTGGAGTTTACATTAACGTAACTTTTTACGGCGGTTTCTAAAATGGCCGCCCATTATCGAATGCTAAATAAAACCACAATTAAAGTAATATATAAGGTGAAGGCGCCACAACGAAATTAATTTAAAATACTATATTAAATTAAAATACTATATTTTTATTATATTTCCTAAAATCATTTCCAAGTTTAAACGAGTCACGCAAGCCGCTTACGCATATTACAGTTGAGTTCGGGGATTCATATGCCAACACTTATTTGGGGTGAACATGCCTTCAGGTTACAGGAATTTAGTTTGCTTTGTTCATCCTGATCCTTTCTTTATACTTGTGATATTATGTCTGTATTGTTTATATTTTTTGTGGATCTAATAAATAATTAAATGAAATTATGATGTTAGTTGTGTTAATGGACCCACCCAATTGAACTGATCGAACCACAATATACACATAATGACTACTAACATAAATATTGCAAAATCTCAATCAAATTTGGTTTATTGAAATGCACTTACTTGATATGTTTATCCTTAACGAAAATCAATATTGCATTGGTATAGTATACGAATGACGACGTAACTAGTTTTGTATAATTCACAACAGTTAATTAATGAGGTGTGTAAAAAAATTGAACTTTGAAAATACCCCGTGGCAGTACGTACTCACACGCACAATAAGCTGCCAGACATTGTAGCCTGACAACGTATTATCATTGCAGTTTTCTGTTACATACAGTTAAGTAATAGCGGCATGAAATAACCATTATTTGTTTTATATATACTTTTGAACTTTACACACAGGTTGAAGTCCACTGAAATGATTACGATGCAGTAGCATACTCCATAAGTCTAGAATAGGGGCCTAATTAATGATCAATGACTGTTTGTGGAATATAGGCGGGTGACATATAGTGTGTATCATTATCTCTTGCACTACTGCGTCCAGAGTTCCATCACCGGTCCGACGTACAAATATACACCAAACTACAGTAATATATCACCACACACAGTGAATTACTGTAACTTACATTTACAGTAGAGTACTGTAGCAAATGACGGTAAATTATACTGTATCATTTACAGGGATTTCTTAGAGCGTAGAAAAATCCAAAAGTCATTAAAAACAATGAAATACATATGAAAATACTAAAATATCACGTTAATTCCATTTGTATGCACTACATATCAGTCCCCAAAAGAGACATATTCCTAAGATCATACATGCTTTCATTTATCTTTATCTTAAGTAATAGCCTACATATAATGAAGTTACATTACATTTTAAGCTTGATTTGAGGCAATTTGGAGCATTTTACGAAATCAATGTTAAATTTTAATGTTACGTTTTGAATTAGCTCATAACTTAAAAAGTTGACTACTAATAAATTGGTTCACAATGTTCACGGTGCAGAACACAATTTTCTATATAGGCACTACAATTTTCACAAGACATTCTGGCATACCATGGTGGAGATCATACGGGAGGGGGAAGAAGTTCCAGTTTAATCCGTATTAATCCGCCGTGTCTATAAACAAATACACTCAAACTTAACCGATCACTCTGATTTTACTCTACATATATTTAAATTAATATACTTTAACATCCACATATCCAATTGTGGGCGTGGCTGATTTCCACCGATGTGATTGATCAATGAATATGCCTTATCTATAGTAGGAATATAAATAAACGCTGCACATATGTTGTGTCACACCCGGGCCTTTTGAAAAGATTAACCACTGGCTAAGAAAGTAACCCTAACATGATAAGATAAAATAAATGAAGGATATCATAATTATGGGGAGCACACCAGCATTAATCTCTCCATCGACTTACACACTAAACTGAGCCTCTTCGGGGTCTCCTCTCATTTGTCGAGATTAACTTGGGCTGTATACTGTTTTTAATTTTGTATAGACAATACACGGGCCAATCATGGCAACTAAAAATTTACATACCAACGTGATTAGATTTTCAGCTACAGGTCGTTGAACTTTTTGATACCGTTTGCTGAGTCATGTCAAACTCAAGTTTAATCCGTATTAATAATAATAATAATAATAATAATATCGGCCTGGGAGGCACCTTATTTTACGACGATAAAAGTGACCACCGAGGTGGAATAAGTATATATAATACTTGTAAATTACAACTTCACGTCGAGTAGCAGTCGATTATTAAAATTTGAAATCAAATTTGGATTATTTTCATTTCGAATTGACAGACGTTCGTATGGGAAAACCGTGATTGCTCTCGGATAAAAAACACACTACTAGTCGCGACCTAGGATTCGAACTCCAGATCTCCCAATTGCTGAGCTTCATCGCATCCAAAGCCACTAACCTTAAACGCGTGGCCACAGCATGTCTATAAACAAAATACACTAAAACTTGACCGATCACTCTGATTTTCACTCTACATATATTTAAATTCATATACTTTAACATCCACATATCCATAGCATCACTTCAACTGGTATAGGCCTATCTAATTTTATGGGACTTGCCCGGAAGAGTATCATATTTTTTGCTCATGAGTATGTATAGCTAATGGTGGTGTGCTACCATAGTGGCAATAAAAGTCATTGTCATTTAGAGTCTTTCTTTTGTGGCAATAGTATATATGGCAATAGTATCCCACTGCCATAATTATGATAGACCTATATAAAAGTAGCGACATAACTGGATGGGCGAATTTCCCCTCAGAATGTATACTGTACCCAATGTGGTTTCCATAAAATTTACCGTAGATTTCAATCAGATATATCGCACCTCTTTCCCATATTATAGTTTTATTTTTACTTCAAACTTGGTTATACCCACCCGAGAATCCCACTTCAGGTTGGATAGCCCGAACCTGCGAGCGTCAAAGGCGCCAAGACGTCGAAGGTGATACCGTGTGTGGGAGTGGAGGTCTCCAGTATTGCTATAGGCTACTCGTGCTTAGACTGCTAGAGTGGTTAATATTTGTATGGCAGTCTAAGAAAAATGCATGTATATCGTTCAGCTATAATGTATATTTTGGGCAGCTTTATATCTTTGATTGTTAACGCGAATAGATCTACTGACATGACTGATATCCGTACAATGTTTAGTATGTATGGCCAATGCCAAAGTCGTTCGTGGATATCTTCAGAGTGTCCTTAAAGCGTTTATTCTGTCCGTCAACGTGCCGTGTTCCATTTCTCAATTCACCAAAGAAGATGCGCTTGGGTAGTCGTTCATCAGACATTATTGTGACGTGACCTGCCCATCGAAGTTGCGCCTTGCATGCAAAGCAAAGTGAACATGCTTGGTATACCTGTTTTCTCGAGGATTTCAGTGTCGGGAACCTTCCGGTGTCCTGCCATTTTGCTCTTAGAAGCTTTATCGGGCAATACAAATATAAACGGTTGAGCTTCTTTGAATGTCTTTGATACACAGTCCAGGTCTCACAAGCATAAAGCATGGTATTGTGTGCGATAGCACTATAAAGCTTAATTGAGTTTGGTTGAGAGACTCACGTCCAAACGATCCCATACCGAGGAGCGTAGACGTCCAAAAGCGGAACTGGCCTTAGAAATTCGAGGATCTGTTTCATCATCTATATGGAAAGAACGAGATAATGTATTTCCCAGGTAGGTGAACTGTTTGCATATTTTGCCTATTCACGGTTAAGAGTGGTTCGTGAACTTCGTGGTATGGCTTCGCTTGGGCTGGTTAGTGCATCATTGCAGTCTTTTTAATACTGATAGTGAGTCCGGCGAAGTTGTTACAAGCATTAGAGAAAAGATCCATACTGTGTTGCATATGTTCAGCACCTTAAGTATTAAGGGCACAATTATCACCGAAGAGGAAGTCGCGGAGTCTATCGAAATGTACCTTAGTTTTCGCTTGAAGACGTCGCAAGTCGAAGAGCTTACCATCAGTCCTGTATATGTTATCTACGCCGGGGTCGGCATCCTGGAAGGCATCTGTCAACATAGCCGAGAACATCATGCTGAACAAATTTGGTGCCAGACCACAACCTTGTTTTACTCCGTTGGTGACTTTAAACTGGTTGGAAGAGACACCGTCGTCAGGAACTTGAGCGTGCATGCCATCATGGAATTGTCGAACTAGGGTGATGAAAAGGGCCAGGCATCCGAACTTGATCATGATCTTCCGGATTCCCTCACGACTGACCATGTTAATTGTTATTGTTAGGTCAGCGAAAGTAGTATAAAGATCAGGTTTTCGTTCTTGACATTTATCCTGTAGTTGACGGGCATCAAAAATAATGTCAGTTGTTCCTCGTTCTTTCTGGAAGCCACACTGACTCTCTGGTAATCGACCTTGCTCGAGATGTTGGTTGAGGCGATTGAGGAGTATACTAGCCAATATATTTCCTGCGACCCACAAAGTAAGATACCTCTGTGGTTGTCACATTATTGTATGTTACGCTTGCGTTTATATATAGGTGGACGATGGATACATCTTTAAAGTCTTGAAGCACAACTCCCACTATCCATACCTTCTGGTAAAATTATGACAGCTTGTTATGTAGCAGTGGACCAGCATGCTTATATATTTCAGCTGGTATTGCTGAGCTCCTGGGGCTTTGCCACTATACAGTTATATGATGGCCTTAAGAACTTCAATTAAGTCAGGTGGGTTGTCCATATTCTGATAACGCCGGGACCCATTAATTGTCATCCGTGTATCTTTACTTTGGCATAACACATCCCCAAACTATCCGACTGCCCACGGTGATCTCGAACTACTATTCGGTCTGCCGGCTTACAGGTGGGTGTACTGACCATTACGTTAGATTCACATGTTGGCGAGAATGTTATTACTGTCAAATCGAGGGTAAGTTTCCTATTGACAAAAAAATCGAAAAGCTAAATTGATAAGAAAACAAGGCAGAGGGTCAGGAGTTTCTCCTGCATAATATACATCGTTCTTTCCTAATCCGACCTCCAAATGTAGAAAATGTAACAGAAAGTGGGTTACCGACGAGGGATGGGGGGGGGGTTGCCCGATGGGGTCATCCATTTTCAGTAATGTGGTTGTTCTACCACCTGAAATTCCAATGATTGTCGATATATAAGTTACCCTCGATTCGACTAGTAGGTCTAACAAATTTTCGCGACCCGCAATACACTGACAAACAAAACGAAACAAACAGGTTGAATCTCGTCTTTCCACGTGACATGCTTTATAATTATTACTGATTAGTGTTAGCTTTAGCCTGGCCACAATGTCCATTGGCGACCCGTTATAGACCACATTACGAATGCTTGTCAATTTTGCACATGTACAGAATACCCATTGTACCTGGATGACGTGGGGCAGTCGCTATATAATTATAAGTGTTGTTCTCAAGGACACGTGTATGGCAAGCCCAATGTGCAGTAATTAGATAAACACTGTTTATCACAGATAAACAGTGTTTTTTCTCAGATAAACAGAGTTTATCAAGAGATAAACCGAATTTCTCTGATAAACCCTGTTTTTCAAGTGAAAAACACTGTTTATCGATAAACTGAGATTTTCAACATGAAAAACAGA
>JAODAI010202740.1:0-10557 GCA_027575025.1 Scotoplanes globosa | reverse complement strand
GTCTACATTAAATCGATTTAATGTAGACATTAAATAGTTTGTGTCCCCACGTAGAATCCATCCTTCTGATTGGTCGAACATCGATTTAATGTGGACATTAAATCAGCATCTATGTCCACCACGGCCAACCATAGCCATGTCTGTCCAGGGGAAGAATAATAATCAACTACATACACTGTGTTGCTGGAGACACCAACCAAGTAATCGAGGACCTGACGGGGATAATGATGGACAGGGACTCGCCGTCGTATTATGATCTCTATATGGATTGCGTCCGCATGAGTGAGTGAGTGGCGTCATCGGTGATGCTTATCCGACTACAACGAATATTCAGTCATCATTAACACCACGTTGGACAGTTACTAACAACTTTTTGACGTCATATGTTAACAAGCGAATTGTTACACTATATGACCGTCTTAATATTGATATTGTTGACATATATAACATACATTATCCTATCTTTCGGCGCAGACGGTGTTCATTTGGAGTATAATGGAACTTATCAGCTTGGAAGTAATATCCCTAACTACATATCTAAATAATGTAAGTTATTAAAACGTACTCAGTATAAATATTTTCACCAGACCAAGACAGATCGGAGAAACTGGCAGTGAACTGTGGCGAGTATCTGCAACAACCAATGTTATATGATGGCGCCAACAGCATTTGTTTATATTACATCAAGTATATATATGGACACACGTCTACTATCGTTTAACGATAAATACAAATAACCTAATTTCAATTAACACAATGGACCTTGTTCAGTTTGTCAGTAATCATATTTCAACTACCTTTGTCCTAATCTGTTAGTATAATAAAAGTTTGGCATGTTTGTATTTACTAACCAATATTGACATTCTTTCAGTTACCGATACAGGGTTACGGTATGTTGATACAGTAGTGCAGTCATTAATTATATTACCCTCCTGTGTATATATTTACTGACATAACTTGGATGAATCGGATAAGTGGTGCATGGTGTTGGTGAATTTTGTAAATCAAATTTGAATATTTGTGTTAAAAAATACACTGCATTATCAACTTTTCGAATGTATATAATTATGATTATACTGAATATCTTAAATTTATACTTTTGTATTATATACCGCCCACTGTCTACTACTTCTAGCATACACATGTGTTATGATGAATTTGATACATGTTTACAATGTGAAAATGTTCACGCTATTGGCCACATTATTTTGACTTTGTGACTTCAATTTTCATGTTGACAATTATACCGCACGTATAATGCTAAATCAATATTGATATTATTTCATGCTATAATATGTATCACCATAATATGTATCAGCCACATATAAAAGTGACCATATTATTGACCAATTGTAACGTGTTCTGATTTAGGAAATATTGTTTATAATGAGGTCTACAGGTATTTTGAATTTCGGATTACCATGATGGCGTTTTGTGAAATATATGACAACCAGAAGAATTGTGGTAATTACATAGCTTTGTCTTTCAGGATAATAAAGTAAATTTACATTGATGCTTTTAAGAAAAATATCATTGTCATTGAGAGTAACATTTCCCGGTTTGGCGATTTTTTAGTTAGTTTCAATTTTTTTTCATCTGATTTATTGAACCACCATGCTTCAGTAATTAGTAAGAACTGGTAGATGAAAAGGCATTGCACGCCTTCGTTCAATGAACAAAATAATTTTAAATTATCAAAAGCAAAAGCAGTATAATACTGGAGATGCCGGAGAGTTGAGCCACTTTTGCAATTATAACATGCAGTCCAACAACTACAAACTTGTGAACGTTATTTGTTAGGGTAGTCTAAATTACTATTATCACCGCTACGCTATCACAATGCAGACATGTAGGACCAACCGTTTTGCTGTGGCACGTCTTCCACAAAAAGTGTTGGCTCAACTGGCCCTCGGAGGGGGAATAGTTGGAATAGTTGGGCCACCTTGATCCACCTTGATCCACTAGCAACACATTACCAGGCACATATCGACCGTCATGGGAGAGTTCAAACATTAGGAGACGGTAATTGGCTGTTCAAAATCGTGATTAATTTAAATGGGCGTGACCTAAATTTCATATAAAATATTAGCGTATTACACTAAATAATGTTGAGAGAATATTAAATAGATCGCACATTCACAACTTTGGTTTAGTATTAATATATACTAACATTAAGCTGAACAATATTAAGTTGCAATAAATCCTATCATATATAATTTGATTTCTTGATTTGTGATCTCACCCGACTTGAAAGCATTATGTACAATACGAATATTAACACTTTTGACAGTTAAAGTAATGCAATCTGTATACCCAATGATATTTTCAATGTATAATGTTTTAAATAAATTGGGTATGATTGCAGCGCATGTACGTTAGTGCGTAATATCTTACAAATGAGAGATGGTCCAGTGATTGTAGTGATTTTCTTCAAGGCATTAAATTCAGAAAACTAAAGTGCTGAAACCAGCACCTTGAGGTGCTGATTTATCTCTTTGTAAGAGCTCATGTAGGGATTGTACCATATTAGTACTGCATTAGCTCTGACACAGGTGCTCGGACTTTTAGCACATTAAAGTGCTAAAAGTCGGAGCACCCATGTTGGTGCTAATGTAGCAGTCGCTATTTTAGCTCTTAGAAAGAGCTAAGATCACCACCACTGGTGCTAAATCCAGAACTTTATTGTTTTGAATGTGTGGTCACTCAAATTCACATAAAAATGACTTTACTATACAGTTAGTAACGAAGGAGATGTTAACTATTTTGGTGGTAAAGTTGTCCCAAAGATTAATATGGCTGATCGCGTGCCAACTATTCATGTTCAAAGTTGTTATGATGATCTTGTGCAAACATGCCGAAACCATTTCTGTCCAATTAGGCATTCAAAAGCCTAAACACTGAATGCGTTATAAATACATTAGTATAAACTCATAATCCAAACCCTTGTTTATAACACAAGAACATATCAACTATAGTTACAAGTCGAAAATTAGTCATTTATATGGTATTATAAGTAATGCATTCGGCATGAGTGTCATGTGCATGTAGTTAGTCAAACTTTGCATTTAAGTATGTATATTGATAAATTAATACTGCCTTGCATTCTGCAATAATTACTCCAATAATCAAGAAAGCTAAGAGCAGTTTGGTTTACTCTCAATTTCAACTTCATCTTGATGATAGTAAGCTTCTATATCACTTTAAATCTACATACAGACAGGACTGCAATTTTGAAATTGCCCTTATTCATATTAATAATGGTGGTAAAATTATACATATAACACATATTTAAGGAGTCCACAATGTGTTTTCTTTGTACATATATTGTTCTCACTTGACATTACAGGTGTGACGGTTATTATTTGTAATAATGGTATCTCTTTTTCATCAATATGCTGAGGACCTCCAGTTATAAATCTATTTTACTGAATGTGGTTTATTATCTGCTTTTGATAAAATGGGATTCTGTATACGTACAATTTGCCAAGTAATGAACAATCACAAGCTAAAGCTTAACATAGGAAAAACATAAATGTATCGTTTTTCGCTACAAATTTAATACTATTACCATGGTTGGTGAACAACATTACTATGGTTTCCGATAAACTACGAAACCTTCGAGCATTGTTCTGAATTTTCATATTTGAAAGACATGTGCGGCTGCTAAGATGCAGCTTACACATATATCGTATAGCGGGATCTTTCTTGATAAAAGTAGTTCAGAGAATCATGCCTTTGTTTCTGCAATGCTTTATTTGCGTAACTCTTTTTTTTGTTGTATCGGCTTAAACAAATCAAAAATACAGTTGCACGTTTTATTAAAACATATGCTAGACGAAATAATATTACTTCAGTAGCCCTACTTTATAATCTGCACTGGCTTCCTATTAAGTATCACATTATCTTCAAAATCATTGCTATTACAATTTGTGGGTTTATATTCAATCGGTCATTTTACATTTGTGAACCGATTCATTATTATATACCAACTCGAAAACAGTACACCGCCCCTTTTCAATATAAATTGTGATGGTTCTAAATGTCTTTTTATTTTCAAATGTTACACTTTGGAATCAATTACAAGAAAGTGTTATATCACATGATGCATTGATCCGTTTTAGGAAGTCTCTCAAGACTCGTATTTTCGTATTTCATTATAATTAATATTTTTGTAATGTCCATGAAAATGGTATGTGTTGGGGCCATTGTATGGGCATATATATTTTTATTTCACAGTGAAGCGCTTTGAGAGGTGATATTTTTTGGTCATATGCAGGAAGAGCGCTATATAAACCAGTTTTATTTTACACTTCGCGCTCACTTTAGAGGTGACATAGCTTGTACAACTAGGCGTATGCATAAGGGCTATGCCAACACTTGACTGATGTGTTGGTGGCAACCCCATGTGTGACCCTTACTAATATGTTAGGATCTTCAACATATGTATGTAATAGGCAACCAACATAAATATGTGACCGTTACTAATCATGTGTATACTAGGCATGCAGCGTGAATATTTGTGAACAGAGGTTATATATTATCTGTATTTTGTATTATAGTAATACTCCTTGAAACGATGTTTTCAAAACGAAATACAGAAATATGGTTAGTTGACAAGCCACATAGGAAAGAATTTATCATGCCATTTAAGTTTGAAAGTGATTTATAACCCACCCAAATGCGTAATGGAAAAAAGTTCAAAGAGTAGTAATTAATATGCATACGTATAACACTCCATTAAAATAATATTATTTTTAATGTATCTGCCAAATCAAGAAACATAATGTGATGCAATGAACATATATATAACATATATGTAGCATGGAACCTCGTTCATATGAAACCAAAACATGGCTATCACGAAAGAGTGATATACGAGCATATACAAATTGATCCCCCTAAACAACAAAAAATATATATATATTTGTCCTCCTACTATGAACAAAAAAATATATGTTTCTTGAATGATACTGGATATGAAGCATATTACATTATTACGTTGAATGTATCTAGAAACTTCGATCTAGAGTCGTATTTGTAATGTGTGAGGATTATGCGTAGTATGTATAAATATGGTGTCACATATATAACTAGTGTATTGGGAGGATATGGATCTATAGGGAGTATTATGCAGCATCGGTAGATAGTGACACCTGGGTTGAGCTTGAAAACTGTACAATGATGAAACATGTGCCGACCAGTGAAGGTGAAGCAGATTGATATTTTATTAATGACCTAGGTGTGAATAACATGAATTGTATTTTGCATGGTTGACAATTAATTTTATGAATTCAAATATACTCATAATATAGACCTTACTTAATAATGGTGTAATACTTGTATTATATAATATATGTTTATTAAGAACAACTATGGTGTTTTCAACTATGTTTGTTCGTGCTATATATTTAAGGATTACCATTGTGACTCTGGTATTAAAAGCTTAACCTTAAACAGCTTAAATAATGTTACTTGGTTTCTAATTGTATGTGTTTTGTGAGTGATAACTAACCTCATATCATGTGTAAACCTATCTACGAAAAAAATAAGGAAAATGACCCAATTTCAGAACTAAAGCGATTGTTGCCCGGACAAATATGTTGGAAACTAAGTTCACAACATGTTGTATTTGAAGGTGTATTTTGAACATGCATAACATCTGTCAAATTGAAATTGTGGTAATAATACACTTTTTAGTGACTTTATCCCCACTCTCCCCTATTATAAAACAAGTTACATGTGCAATCACAGACATTATCTCAGCTAAATGCGAACAAAAACACCAAAGTACAACGATGAGTTTGACTTACAACAGTGGTAGTTAACAGACATGGATATCAGATGAGTAGGTTCCAAATAGACTGGCGATACGTGATGACCTTATTATAAATAATTATACAACGAGTTATTAAGGTGAAGATAATTTCGTAAACACATATATAATATGTATTTATATCATGTATATCTGAATACATTGCAATATATGGATATTATATCACAAGGCTGGTTCCCGAAAGCACTGCATATTCTCAATTGGCCCTGTTTCAGAGGGTCTATAGAAGTTGTCGAATAATCAGCGCATCCATGATTTGGTGGTTTGATTATATACATGGCGTAAACATAGCTTAGTACAAAATACCATTATAGCCAGTGGCCTTCTTTACACGTTAATTATTGTTGGATTGTTTCGTCATTATAGCAGATAAAACAACCTTTTTTAAGCAAGTATTTTCAATAATACTTTTTTAACATACAGTATGCACGTATATACAATGATAATTCATAGTATTTCATTTGCCTGAAAGTGTATACATTGATTTTCTTAATGGGGATATATGTGGTGTATGGACATTTGAAGTCAAAGTTTATATAACGTCAATATGCAAAGTGGTTGTATTACTCCTACATATTGGAATGGAGATACAATTTACATTATAAGTAACCGTGAAATCTCCACAGCTGGGATGATGAGTTGGCCGAGTCAGAAGAGATTCAGAACAAACGTTACTAAGACATAATATGCAACATATTCGACCTATATTCAAACCATTGGGCAGCTCGTATAACCTTATTGGTCTACATAAAACGTGGTCCTCGTATTCAGGTCAATCTTAATATGGAACTAAATTTATATAAAAACAAATGATCAATAAAAGAAGGTTGTCATGCCAATACATGTTACAAATTTAATTACAAAAATAATAATTGACTTTATTTGATATACATGTTGTCTTTCTAAGAATATGCGAACTGTGGGTCTTTTGATATTCAGCTGCATTGAAGCTCTTGTTAAATACATTGGTGCTATGTGGTAGAACTGTAAGTTGCCTACATTGTGCACCACTTAATTAATAAAGTTTATGAAATGAAATGATCCAAACCCAAAACACAAAACACAGGATAATATAAAACCTAGTTACAAGTCGACACTTAGGCATTGATATGGTCACGTGATACAATTAATATATTCGGCATGGGTTTCTTGTGCATGTAGTTATTCGAATTGTTAATTTAAGTATGTATATTGATACTATTACTACTGCATTGCATTCTGCAATAATTACTCCAATAATCAAGAAAGCTAAGAGCGGGTTAGTTTACTCTCAATTTAAATGTCATATTGAGGACAATAAGCTTCCAGATCGCTTTAAATCTGCATACAGACGTGGCTGCAGTATTGAAACTGCCCTTACTCGTATTAATAATGGTGGTACAAATTATAAATCTAAAAAAAATATTTATGGAGTCCAAAATATATTGACTTTGTACCTATGTTGTTCTCACTTGACATTAAATGTGTGATGGCCATTATTTGTAATAATGTTATCTCTTTTCATTAATGATGACCTCCAATTATACATATCTTTTAATGAATGTGGTATTTTATTTGCTTTTGATAACATAGAATGTTGTATAAGTAAAACTTGCCAATAGATGAACAATCATAAGCTAAAGCTTAACATAGAAAAACATAACTTATCGTTTTTCGCTTCAATTGATATTCCATTTCTGGTCATTGGACATCATATTAAAGTTTCCATAAATTACGACACATTCGAGAATTGTTTGGATTTTTACTATTTGCAAAAGGTTTGCGGCTGCTAATATGCAGTTTAAAATATTGCATATATCGATACATTTCTTCATCAAAATCATTTCAGAATATTTAATTAATGTCTTTGTTTCGCCAAATCTTGATACCTTCTTCGTACCCCCTAATATATCAGCCATGTATAGTCCGAATGATCTGAAATATGGTATGCCTATATATAAAAATATGTTATGAACAACATGGAATCGAAATACAATATTAATAATGTTTTTTTTGTTAATTATACGCTAATTACAATGGAAATATGCAAATTCAGATTAAAAATAAATAATCGAAATCACCTCAAATTTGACTAGAAATGTAATATAACTTCATTATAAATTAATACAAATATATGGAAGGCAATACCTATGTCACCAATGCATTTGGAGACAAGTACATATGAAAAAATGGTTCCATTATGAGATTTTAGTATATTTTTATGTATTTCAGTGTTTTTTTATGATTATCCGTATTTCTATGTATTTTATTGTTTTGATGTCTTATCTATTACATTTTGTTTTATGTATGTTATTGTTTGTGATGCAATGGGGTGTATTTCGCAGCAATGTTATACACACACAATTAATTACATGTCAATATATTTACAAGCAACAGTGTTATAACACCTACCATATATGTTCAGAATGCTTAAGTGTTCAAACCTATGCAATAATTGCACATTTTTAAAACATACCTTTTTAAAATGAATGTGACATCAACAGCAGGGGGTCCACATGAACGGAGTTAGTGCCCAAAATGTGCACAATACATGAAATAAAAAGTAATAGGCAAACAAAATATATAACCAGAGCGTTTAAGATTCAAAAGTAAAACATGTTAAGGGGGGGGGGACCCGAGCGGTTAAGATTCAAGAGTAAAACATGTTAAGGGGGGGGAATTATGGCCCCACGGGTAAGTTATGGTAAAGTATGGCATTATCGTCAAAGTCAGAGTTAATACCATTTGTGGGTTTATATTCAATTTTACATTTGTGAACTGATTACTTATTATAAACCATCTCGTATATAGTGTATCGCTACTTATTTTGTTTACAGCTGTTACACTTTGGAATCAATTAGCATAGAGTGTTAAATCATGAGATACATTGATCTGTCTTAAGAAGTATCTTAATACTCATCTTTCATACTTCAATATAATTAATATATTTTTAATTTACATATACAAATAATGTGTTCGTGTCATTGTGGTACATTAATTGTGCACAGGTTGTATATATATATTGATGTGACATCGGTTTGTCCTATGTAGACAGAGTGCTATATAAATCATTATTAGTATAACTGTTTGCACTTCGCCCACTTTAGTGGTCACATAGCGTCGTAAAACCAAGCATATATATAATGGTTATGCCCTGACTTGACTGATGTGTTGGTTCTTACCCAATATGTGACCGTTAATAATATGATAGGATCTTCAATATATGTGTGTATTATGCAGCCAACGTCAATATTTGAGTACATAGGTTATGTGTTATCAGTCTTTGGCATTATAGTAATGAACCTTAAAACGATGTTTTCAAAGCGAAATACAGAAATAGTGTTAGCTGACAGGACATATAGGAACGAATTACAATGTCAAATGCGTAAAGGAATAATTCGAAGATTACTAATTAATATGTATATGTATAACACTCCATTCAATTAACAAGTGTTAAAGTATATATGCCAACCAAGAAACCATAATTTCCGGTGATCTGGAAGTCAATTAAAAACAGATGTATGCATCTCAGCCACGATTATAGACGGATAAATAACACAATGACCACATTCCCACTATCCCCTCCTACATTATATCACTGGACGTTGACGTTACCCAAGAGAGTTGTATATACATGTTCAGTGATAATACGTCATGTGTTTTACATTCATACGTCATGTGTTTCATATTCATAGGATTCATAAAGTATAGACTGTTAATACAATGTTTGTACAGTAAATTAAATAATTAAATACAAATGTGTGTTGGAGATAATACCAGTAAGTATCTAGTGGAACTATAACTTGCACATTGATGTTACTGTAAGTGTCGTGGATACTGATAATTATCACTATAATCATTACTATTGTATCCTCCTCATTGTGTAATTATTATTTATAATATCTTTATTCCGTACACACTAGTACAACGATATCATTATATTATAATATTATATATAATCGTAATTCAATGAATATATCAGTGAATTAACATATATTTTCTGGCTAGTATATGTTCCTGGTGCCTCAATGGTGTGTGGCTATAATTAAATTCGTGATAAACATAATAATTATAGCACACTAATACTCATAAGTGAATGTATCATATACCATCTACAAATATATAACGTGGTCATGTTAGTATGCAATGCATTTTGGTAACGTGTCTATATATTTGGTTTTATTATAGGAAACCCGTATTGAAGGTAGCAGAGAAGTCACCCGAGAAGTGACACGAGAAAAATATGATGAAATGGTATGCTAACAAATAAGTGGTCTCTCTACTTTACATTGCCATCTAATTAATGTTCAATAAACACACAGCTTCACATTAAAGTAACGTTGGAGTCAATCGCCTTTCGGGCTATATCTGAACAACACTTATCAAGCATTTTAGATACAAATGTTAAGCACATATGGAGTAAACAATATATATATATTAGCAATAACTGACAGGAGAATGAAAAGCATCAATAAGCAAGATACATAATTGTTTAGATTATATATAAATGTGACACAATACCCCTAAATTATATGCTGCTGACAGCAAGTGATTAAAATGCGTTCTAAAGCATGCCGTTGGATAGGCCACATTTCGCAATTTCCTTCGATATATGATTTACCTAAATCGGAACAAAATTATATAATGATGGATGTTTTAGTGTATGCTTTTTGGTGCATTTTGAAACTTAAGATAATGTGGTTAAAAATCGACGTCATAATAGAAAACATATGGACTTTCTACAC
>JAODAI010202629.1:0-10560 GCA_027575025.1 Scotoplanes globosa | reverse complement strand
ACATCGTTGAGCCCATTGTCTTATTATAATATCATGCATGCCTGTTCCGCGAACTGAATTCCCAGATTTTGTATGTCAAACTACGGGGAAATTTCTGTCAATATCAGCCGGTGTGAAGCTGTACATCATTAGAATGCTAACTGGGTGGTGTTTGAAACCAGTGTGAATATCAAATGTACAAAATTCGGACAAATAAACTGAAATGACTCTCGTAGCATATATGCGACGGCGGCGTGTTGGGGAAGTCAATGAGGGTTAAAACCAAACAAGTACACAAACTTTAAGTTCATGGACAGTTTCAGTGTAAATTTGTAATTCTCCTACGTAATGATCATCATTTACAATGGTAATTGATTGATTTTTATTCTCCTATTAACTATAATAGCCTAAACAATTAAAACAATGTACACGTGCTGTTTTTCGTAAAAAAGTTGCGAATCTCCGACTTCTGTGACCGAGGAAATTGAGTGTAAATGTGGTGGGTTAATTCAATACACATTTTTTTTATTATAAGAAACTGTTTTATAAGAAACTACTATTAGAGGCCAAAAAGTTAAGAAACTGTTACTACTACATTGAAAATATTTCAGAAACTCCCCAAAATTTAGTATTGAAAATCATTACAAATGTCTTTCTTTTGTTTATATGCAGTGTGTACAATATACAGTAGCCCCTACTGTTATACGGTTATATCTAGTCTTAAAATCTCCAATTTAACTGATTTGCATCAATAATTTAAACACCTAATGCACAAGTTTCTCAATACACCAGGCACTTTGATAGTAAAAATTCAGAAACTGCGAAGAAACTTTTAGTAGTAAAATCGGCAAAAATTTAAGATTTTTTAGTATCCTGACATGTAGTTTCTTATAAAAAAGAGTGTATAGTGGCTGGCCCTCTTGGTAATCTGTATGTGATTCTATACTGATATTATGTATCTGTATATGATTCTATACTGATATTATGTATCTGTATATATGATTCTATACTGATATTATGTATCTGTATGATTCTATACTGATATTATGTATCTGCATACGATTCTATATTGATATTATGTATCTGTATATGATTATATAATGTGTATCTGTATATGATTATATATTGATATTATGTATCTGTATATGATTCTATGCTGATATTATGTATCTGTATATATGATTCTATACAGATATTATGTATCTGTATATATGATTCTATACTGATATTATGTATCTGTATATATGATTATATACTGATATTATGTATCTGTATATATGATTATATGATGATATTATCTATCTGTATATAATTCTGATGGAACACTCTGCAGTATACAATCGTCCAGCTTCCCTCACCACAACTTAACCTTTGATCCACAACAGTTGGGGGCACCCCTGAACCACATATACCCCTCCCTGTCAACACACAAATATGCCAACTATTTGACATTTTGGCGATCATGACTTAAGTTTAAACTAGACTTACATAATTCTGTCATTATACACATACATATACACAAGATAGTAATTATAATATCAAATGCAGGAGACTGCAAAGTTCAAGTCACTGCAGGACACCAATTTCATCTTTATAATCAGATTCACATATTGTAGGTAAACTATGACTTCCTATTTTAGTATGGGATGAACCAGCATTGATCATACCCTCCATCCCACCATCAGTAGGACCAGGGATATGTCTAGTAGCATATCCCTGGTAGGACCAAGGAGTTAGTATGGCAGTGGACAGTGGCAGGCCTACTGTCAGTTGTAACAACAGCGGGATATTTAGTGGCTGTATCCTGACTAAACAGGGGGTCCATTATAGAATGCCAAATAATTTGTTATAAATAATTTGTGATAATGCTGCAGGGATTCCGTGAAATATATGGTTTATAAATATGCCATATAAGGACTGGAATTGCACTTCCAATAAATAGTGTAAACTTGTAGTACTTCAATCATGAAATTCAAATTGAGCGTAGCTGCAATTACACTCCAATACATGTATTCTACAAGTAAATTTATAATTTTAACTCTTTTTTTTGATGTTGGTCGATCGTTCATCCGATCTTTTATTCAATTGTTATATAATGTTCATTAAGTGAATAATTAAGATTGAAAATAATGTATGTAACAAAAGAAAAGGAACCAGATGAAGCAGACAAGCCGCTTTTCTAGTCTGGCCCTAACAATGAACTTTTAACTTTAACAGATAAATGTCGGTAGACAAATAAAGAAAGGAGAATAAATCTTACCCATTTGTCAATTTCATCTAGGTCCACAATCTCGATATCCCACTCAAGTTCCGTCATGCTGCCCACCAATTAATAAATAATAACTTTCTGCTAATTAATTAATCTCTAGCAAATAGTCAAATCAAATTCTGCTGTAAAATCCAATCAGATCGTAGCAATACACAGCTGGCTATAGTCCCGCTTTCACACAAGAGAGAGAGTAGCGAGTTTTAGCAGGTGAAAATGTAACGTTTTGTAGAACTGGGATCATGCACCAAGTTCACGACATCCATTCAAAGAATTTTAATGAAAACTATAAATTTATAGGACGAGCGGTCTTGATAGATGTGCCACTGATGGTTCATAAGACGGCTGGCAAATGACGGCGCATGTAGAGGCAAATCCCGGAGGAGGGTGGACTTGTTCAAGTCCTAATATATAAGTCTGCTCGTATCAGTTGTAACGACCAAATACTGAATTCAAAGAAATAGCGATACAGGAGAGATTTGTCATAAATTCACGGACGACTTAAGTTCACAATTAACAGACAGTGATTCATAATGGACGTACAGTAAATCAAGGAGAACAAGATTCGTGACGACTTAGATTAGTTAGGAAGGAGAGAAATTGAACTTCATATAAATGGTAAAAAATGTAAATTTCCATAGACTTAGAATTTCACAAGCATTTTCAATTCACGAGCAACACACGAATAACAACGGATATGGGAGTCCCAAAACGGACTTGCTTCAAGTCCTTTATAAACCTCAACTGTTGATCATGTCCCGTATGAGACGATAGTCCGAGACCACCGACGGTGAAAATGGATCCGCAAGAAGCGAAATAACAAACCTTTGGATGTAATTCAATTACATCAGAAACACGAATAAACTAACTAAATAAATTATGTCTCAGGGCATTCTCCTTTAACATGAAAAACTTGATTGGCAACATATAAACTTGAAGTATCTATAAACTAGTAGGCTCTATGAATTAAATATTCAACCAAAGGAACGATAAAATTAAATTCCATGTAATTAATCACATGTAAAATTCACAAGTCGTTATTTTCCACAATCATTCCAAAAGTTTGTAATTCGAATTGTATCCAAAAGTATTGATTTTGACAAATTAATCTTAAGGTGCTTACTGCTTGCTGCATATATTATTGTATCTTCAAAACAATTAACATTCTGCTATTTGGACCTCGAAATCATATATAAAACGATTAGATTCACAACCATCAAGGTATACTAAACTGTATGAAGCCTACTACAACAGTATTCTGAAGGCGGCCTGCACCAATGTTGTCCAGATATTCATAAATACAGATACCACCGAGAGTAGGCCCCTATGTTGAAACCCTACTTCCACACAATTGAATAAATAACCTACTATTGGGGGTATTGGTTCAACAGCTTTCCAAGGCAAAATGGATAACGGCCGGCCAAATACTCGAGCGTTTCGATTTTTGCAGTAACCCAATATTGAGAGCAGGAGAAACGGGATGCAAACATCGATGCCCTACTGTAGTAATACTGTAGTAGTGATGTGCACCCTCGACAGTATACTGTATAGTAGTGACATGCACCCTCTAACATCAGGCCAAGCAGTGCGTCAATTTGCAAGCCTAAATAAAGAACGATCCGTTTTCAATAAGTTGCGAGAAATCCCAGGGCAGTTGTTGTGCGGGGGGAGGAGCATTAATGATGGCTTGTCGGTGTCACCGAGTCCGCCGAGACCCGGTTTATGTTTCGGGAAAAGGCTTTGTAAAATACTTTGGGAACCGCAGATTGCGGAGCGTTAATGTCAACGACGCAGTCACTAATTTTCTCTTTATGTCGTCCACAACAGCTGACCGAGACGATATTACGGTGCCCCATCCGTGTCAGGTCTGTATTATAGGCCTACATAAAACCATAATATCTGGCAGGGTGGGAATACAAGGGAGGGTGATTGGAATAGAGGGCTTGGATGCCACCTACAAATCCTAATATGAATTGATTAATATCTGAGACACAAAGCAGCTGATGTGACATAGAATCTGACTGCGGCGTGAAACTAGGCCGGCTGCGATTATTGGCATCGACAACTGCCGGGGGTTACCCCATCTGCCAGACGGTTACATATATCTAATGTATGTTATGCATGGGTGTGGTTTGTTATTGTCTACAGCCAATCGTTGCAGTCGTTGTCTCTGTTTTTAATCAGCCAATCAGCAATGGTCTACCGTCACAAGTCTTTTTTATAATAAATTTGATGGAATGACATCGCGATTATTGGCATGGACAACTGCCGGGGGTTACCCCATGTGCCAGATGGTTATATCCAATGTACGTTCTGCATGCGGGTGGTTTGTTATTGTCTACAGCCAATCGTTGTAGTCGTTGTCTCTGTTTTGAATCAGCCAATCAGCAATGGTCTACCGTCACAAGTCTTTTTTACAATAAATTTGATGGAATGACACCACCTGTCGCAGAACCTCAAGAGAGATCGAGAGAGAGAGATAACTTTTTATGGCACGTATCCGCATCTAGGCTATACATGAGTGCCCTCAAGTGGGCCCACTGCAGGTTGTACGCGGCTGGCCCGGGAGAAGACTAGATATAACAAGTATACATAGGCTGTAGAATATCAGCGCAACCCCCTCCCACGAACCTCGAGCAGAACTGGCAGCACGAGTCAAATTAAGACTTCCAAGGAATTAATTGTTTTTCACCGGCTGGGGGGCACGATCCGGGGCTATTTGTCCCTGTTGGGTGTAACCCGTTCTGTTTACCCGTCGTCGTGACGTCAATATCACGGAGCGACTGTAAACCACAGAGGCCCCTCCCACACATCGGTGTAGATGGTCGGCAATTAGATCGTCAATTCTAGATTCTAAACCGGTTTACTAATTGTCATGAGGCTAGGTTTCTATAAATGTGAACATTAGGGACATGAATTCAACGGGTTTTATTGAAGTAGGGCATGGCAATTGTCGCCTGCCCCTTCTGGATATAAAATGATGATCTACTTCAATCGCGAACTGCTTCGGTTACTGCAATGCCAATTAATAATCAAATATATGCTAAAATTCAGAAAAATTACTTTACTATAATTTCTTGAACAATAGTAACAGAGTGGATCAGTTGAATGATCATGTAGAATGTTCATTTATAGTGATATCGATAGACATGGAAAGGTTAAGACAATAGTAGCCTATGTGAACTATCGTCAGCATAGCTCAACGTAGATCGTCTAATGGAGTGTTTTGTACCATCATCATACGTTGTCTGTACCGAATCTACATCATCATTCATGGGGGGAGTGGCATAGACGGGCATTTGTCGAGGGGGGGGGTCTGGCAGCTAGTTCACTGATCTGTCCGATGCACCATCTAATTATAGAGTCACCACGGTTGGTGCATAGGGGTAGAAAAATGAAAAGGCAACTGTCCTTTATACATGCTATGCAATCTGGTGCAATATTTGGCACAATTTAAAGCGATCTTTGCATTCACAAATTTACATTTATGAGTTGTGACTTGCAGCATTATCTTGTAATATGCTTTACATTTTCCCGGGGGTTAGGATCGCCAATAATGAGAGATACAAAAGAGATTCAGGTCTGCGAAACACAGATTTGTCAGCTGCGAGATTTATTATAAACAATTAATTAAATTCCATGTAACAGATCGAGCCATCTAGAGTTCTCTGGAGAATGGGTCGTACCAATTATTCAGATTCTATATAACCCAGCTGCTGAATAAGTTGACAGGGTTTCTTCAACAAACTTCTATTCCTATGAATTGCAGACCTATATACTATGTACTGAAGCAATGCTGAACGACTGGTACCATGGATAGCACAATGTTTATGCGACTTCCAGAGAGAGTTTGAATAATGTCAAAGTAGATTATTAATCTACAGCTAGCGGGGATTAAAACCAGATGGTGACACCACTAGGGCAAATTCACCAATCTAGACAATTGACATTGAAACTTTAAATAAATATTGCTATACAGTAGCAGTATTTCCACTAAGGGTAAAACGTAGGGGGATTACCCCCCCCCCTTTCCAACCTTCGGGGGTTTATTGAAATCCGGGTGAGTTTTTTTACAAAATCTGATTTTCTAGGAATATAGCTAAATTATTTCTACAATGGGTTCTATTGTACAAAATATGTTAATAAATGATGCTGTGCAACACTATTTCGATTGATGTAACATCCAAAATATTAAAAAAACAACTTCTATAGAAAAGTTATTTTTAGAGGGAATTTCCCCGCAATCACGCACCTTAGCTTAAACACTGTACAGTAATGTATATGATGTATTTTCTACATGTTCTATGTAGTACATGTATATAAATGTTAAAATAATATGTTTCAATTTTCTGATATTTTTTTTAAAAGATTTTTTTAGTTTCCACCAACAAAAAAGGTCCTGCAGTTGTATTTGACGTGTTTATTTGTACTTAGGTTGATGAATGCAGCTATTTTTGTACCCTAACACAGGGATGATAATATACGGAGGCCACGGAGGCCATAAAAATAGAAATGGCCTTGATGCCCTATATTTTTACAAAATCTATTATTTACCCTGCTAACATATATCATATATATTGCAGTGATTTATCTATTATTTTTCATCTTAGGATAAAAACACACACACCCCCAAAAAAAAATCTGAAGGGGAGATAAACCCTTCTATTTTACTACAACCCCCTCCCCCCCCCCCTGGTGGAAACCCTGACTAGTCTTCGCTTATTTTTGAGTCGTTCAATGCTGTGTGATTCAAGGTTTTGAGTTGTGACACAACTTTTTTTAATAATACTGACAGTAAAATTAGGCCCTCCTAAGTTTATAATGAGCTGCTTGTCGACTCCACTGAATAATTGCCAAAATTAACTCTGGTATCATACAAACATACTTGGCACTGTGTGCCCCTACGCTGTAGATAAAATTGTATTCCAAATTTCACAGGACGATCCATTTCACAGGATGATGGATTTCACAGTATGATGGATTTCAGAGGATTAATAACAACAATATTATTTATTGATCACTACTTGAATGATATGTCATGCCTGAGTTAGCACACATGTTAATTTTGAGTTGCACATGTTTATTGCACTGTTGACTGCACATGTTGCTAATGGAGGTGTAAATAATGTACATGTGTGTCATAATCTCACAACCATACACTTAACAGTATCGTTCTCACTTAAATTTCTTCCAACTACGCACTTACTGGGCAATTAGTAAATAATCTGCCAGGAAGCCAAGAGACAGCCCTGGTCATAAACTGTCAAATAAGTAACTAAAATAAGTATCTCATTCACTGTACAGTATCTCTCTCTACCTCATGAATCCCTAAAGAGGGGTGAGGAAGAAAATACTAACATACAGCCGCATCATTGGCCACCTCCCTCTATCCATAGTCATGACCCTCCAATCTCCATAACCTCCAGCCCTCCTAAAATCCCTCTCAACACAGTCCTTTCATCTTAAACAGGGTCCCCCCTACCCCTTCTACCAACCTCAAGCCGCCATGTATGAAACATGCCAGGAGAGCATACCAATGCTCTCCCGGAGAGCTTCATAAGAGCATAAGCTCTCCTGAATATTATAGTCGCCATTTAGTCGGTTAATAATGTATATACTAATGGGGAAGGAAGTGTTCTAAAGTAAAAACGTATTAGGAATTGGTCGAATAGACAACCTCCTGTCAGAAAATAAGGTTAAAACATGAAAAATAATTTCAGAGCGCCATAGAGGGCGCTCCTCGGTGCCTCTCAGGAGCGTTTAAGGAGCGCAATCGCGCTGGCGCTCTTCAAACGTGGAGGCCTGCAACCTCCACATGTGACATCTCCATTTTCGGGAGTCGCCCTGCTTCCATACGTTCTACATGCCCAGCCCACCTCATGCGCCCCTTATCACCCGCTCTGTAAGACTCCTATTCATCCCAATCTCCTCCCGGATATCTATCCTCCAACCTTCTCCTATCCACCGGCTTAACCCCCGCAATCTTTCTGATCCAATTATTTTCACATACATATTGCAGGGCTTGACGTAATTTTCAAAAGGGGCACGGCGCATATGCCGTCGGTGCATTGAACTTGTGTTACAATTTTGAGGGGCACCGACGGTGCAAGCTCCAAAATGGGTTAAAAATGGAGGGGCACCAACGGCAAACGCCGTCGGTGCCGTCGGTTATTTCGAGCCCTGATATTGTAGATATATTGCATCATATGTGTACAGAGAGGAGGTGCATGTTGACTAGGATCAGTGTATTACCGATTACAATATACATTTAGCCCCCATCACATGTAGGTATAAAATATCCTGTAAAATGGATACATGTCTGCGCGACACACTTCCAATGAATTGACAACAGTACTTATCCATATAAGGATTACCTCGTAACTTGTTGGGGCAGAAACAGGGTTGTGTGCATACAGTGTTACACCCTCCCCTTCTTTAAAAGTAATGCCAAACTTGTAAATAATGAGCCATAAACAAACCGCGAAGCTGATAGGCCTTCAGCAATAGCTAGAGTGCCAATTGGGACAGTACTAAGATACAGCGTAATAACTTGTGCCTGACAAACATACAGTAGGCCTGTATATCATAGAGTCAGGCTTCTAGTCCCGTTAATTGCTGGTAGAGAATTTGTAAATGAAAATATATGCATACACCCATTTTTATAAGCAACTCTTCTATTCTATTATATTCTATCAGAAACTAGTATTGGGAGCCCAGAATGTAAGAAAATGCATTACTACATTGATTATTTAAGAAACTCCCCCAAAATTGAGAATGTGAAAATCCTACAAATAAATGGCTTCTTTTGTTCATAATGTGTACATATTATACTCAGGATTTTGTTATCAGTCTTAAAATCACCAGTAACCTATTTTTCTCAATAATTTCAGCACCCAACTTCCAGGTGTGGCGTGACCGCAGGATGGCTACAGTCCCACCTTCGGGGTGGTCTAGCTATCGGCCATCTGGGAATATTAAGGAATTTTATTATTCCTATCATAAATATATGCACATGGCTAGAAAATGTTAATGCCAATACCACCAGACCTTCATTTATAAGGAGTGCCGATGCGATCGCCCTCCAAGGCGCTCCTGAAAAGTGCTCAGGAGAGCAAAATATATATATTATTTTTTTCTGGGGTAAAACTCAGGTTACTACGTTAATATTGGCCCCAAATCGCAACGTGATATTAATGATATATAGTCTGTTACATCTAGCCCTATTGTGCTAGAAAGATAGACCAGAAAAACATGTGTGAAATGTTCAGGAGAGCGAAAGGCTCTCCTTAATCTCCCAGGAGCAGAAAAAACAGCTCTCCTGAGATTCTCATACGTGAAGGTCTGTACCACCATCACCAGGCGTGGATCCAGGGGGACGCAGGGGGAGCGCGACCCCCTATTTTTTCACTTTCTTGCATAGACGTTACACTATTCACCGATAATTCCATTACAAAATTGTGTTGGGCGCCCCCCCCTTTCTAAACGTCCTGGATCCACCACTGATCACAGTATTTCAGACACCCGTCGAGAAGCAAGCCTTTTGGTCGGGGAATCTATGGGACACGTCGGGAAAGTTATCCCCATGTCGGGCAAATCCTGGTGTCACCCTCGCTATATGACGTCATGTGTACAAAATTGTCAATTACACTTTTTATTATAAGAAACTAGGGTCAGGCCCTAGTACTAAAAAGTTTCTTAAAATTACGGCCGATTTCTTAACAGTTTCTTAATTTTAGTTAGCGAAGAACATTGCGTAATTAGCAATGTCGTGCATGATATTTATGGGTGTTTATTGATGAAAATAACTTAAATGCTGATTTTAAGACTATATATAACAAAATACTGAGTATATTGTTCAAATTGCACAACCAAAGAAGCCAATTATTACAATTTTTAGCAACTAAAAATATTGCGAGTTTCTTAATAATTTGCAATGTAGTACTAAAAGTTTCTTAAAATATTTGGGCCCTAGTAGTAGTTTCTTATTGAAGAGTTTCTTATAAAAAAGTGTACATGCGATTTTCTTCCATCGTGTTAGGATGTACAACACACATATGCAGGGGTAAAAATTAGCGGTCGCCCGCCGCCCGCGGCGACCATTAAACCCCCCCGGGCGAGTATCTTTGGGGGGGTCGGGCGATCTTTTTTTTCCTTTTTTTTTTGTTTTTTTTTGTTGAAAATTTTGAATTTTTGAAAAATTATATTAATGAAGAAACCTTTTAGTTTATCATTGTACTTTACCTGTTATAATGGATACTGTTGTGCATGATTGGTAGACATCCTTAAGGGGGTTAAAACATTGTATTGTTGTTTAA